>JBBYHO010091571.1:19510-44773 GCA_038382025.1 Adansonia gregorii | reverse complement strand
TCCTCATATCTTAAAATTAATTAAAAAAATCTTTCTCTTACTATCATCCTTTTATTACTTATGGGTCAAAGCACCTGGGAAGGCTTTGTACCACATATTATATCATCTTGTAAAAATTAGTCTATGCACTAAAAAGTTTAATAAATTAAATTTATACTTTAAACTTTTGTTAAAATGATGACATATATGATTAATATTAACATAGCATTTTAATATAATTAAACCGTATCTATCATCGTTTAAACAAAACTTATATACAATATCATTTTTATGACAGACGTTAATTCAATTACTAATTTTATTTTTTTACATTAATTTTAAAATAAAAAGAGCTTACAGAATTTTAAAGAGCAATTACCTCAAGATGTTTTAAATAAAATCAAATAAGTCAAAAGTTACCTCAAAACCCTCAAACATTCTCAAAGCATCACTAAATTATTTTATGATTATAGGTATATATTTACATAGTATGAGAATCATAATCCTTGTAATCAAAGGTGTATCTAATTCATTTAAAGATATTTACAAGCGAAGAAATTGATTAAAAATTAAAAAAAATATTTTAATCATTATTTCTCAATACATACTAGCTTTCAGACATTTGTTTAAAACATACAGGTCTATATGAAAATAAATAATGTCCTACAGATGATATAAACCAAATTTGATGATTTGATTTTTTTTTTTAGAGAATTAAATGGAATTAATTTGAATTTTTAGAATAAACAAAATAAGAAATATTGTTAAGATAAATTCTAAAGAGATAACAATGAATCTCTTAGTTCATTTTGCCATTTTTTATTTATTTTGAATTATACAATGAATTCACTTATCATTACTTGGAAATAATTACAGAATTTATCCTTTTTAATTGAACCGTGTGTCACCTTGGATCATAACCCTTCCTTTCACCGTATTTCAGCTATAGAGACAATAGAATTTGGGTCGCGCGTTGCGATGGCTTTTTTGTGTTCAATATAAATTTGAGCATAGCATAAAAATAAAGGAATTTACGGGAATACAATTGTAAAGAAAGGGAATATATGTTAGTATATTAGCAGCAATTGTACGGGAGGGAGCCCATACTCTGCTAGAATATGCATAATAATTTATATTGTTTTGATTTATAGACCCTTGATTTTGGTTAAATTTTTATAGCATTTACATTCTTAGAGATAAGCAAAGCTATTTTTTTTAGGAAATTGCACTTACGAAATGACAACAAAGACAACTTAGAGCAAGTAATCATGCCGTTTCACTTACATTGATTCACCGAATGCACCTCTATTGAAAATATCTTGTTCAAGAACAACTAGTATTTATAATAGCTCCTATTTAAAATAGCTCTTATTTATAACAAATTGCATTTATAATAACTCTTGTTTAGTATAGCTTTTAGTCAAAACAACCTATATTTAGAATAGCTAATGTTCAGATAACTTCTTTTTAGAATAACTCTTGTTTAGGATAGCTCTAGTTTAGAATAACTTTTATTCAAAATAAATCCCTCATGGAATAAGTCATTCATGGGACAACATTCCCACGAAAAAGTCACCTCCACCAAGAAATATTCTATAAAAGATGTTCCACCTAATACTATTTTACCGAAGCAGAAAAAGTGAAAATAATCTTGGAATATGGTAGGGTTCTTAGTTTAATTTCATTATTGGAATGTTCTGGAGAGTTTGGCTATGGATTAGATATGGAGCTAGTTAAGAGGTTCCCTTTAAACTTTTACTAAAACATGAATGTTTCTCCTTTTCTTTGAGTGGTGAACTCTTGTTTGTTACTCATCATTACCAATAAACTCCCAACATTAATTCTTGTTACTGACAACATTTTTATTATACCTATTAAATATACAAAGATAGTAACTCCTATTCCATCAATACAAGTTTTGTAACTTTTTTCCTAAGCCCTAAAAATAGAATTTCTCTTAGAGGGCCTTTGCATATTTCTTCTCTTAAGCTTTTTTGGTAATTCTCCACTCATTACAAGGGAATGAAGCTTTAGTGGCATTTTTTTTAGGTTTTAGTGACATTTTTAAACGTCATTAAAAAAATAGTGGGGATTTGGAAGAATGCCGCAAAAATGGCCTCGAGCAATATTGTCAGGAATTTTAGCGGTGTTTTCATAAGAAATTACCGCTAATTTAAAGGCATTTTATTTACAATTTACAGCATTTATAAATGACGTTAATGGGTTGAAATTTCATAGCTACGAAAAACTCCATTGTAGTGTTTCCAAATGTAACCACCGCCAAATGGAAGTATTTAGTCGTGTTTGTACTATAAATGCTGTTAAACATTTTACATCTGTTTAGCAATGTTTGTTGTTAAAAACATCGCTAAATTTAATTAATTAGTGGCATTTATTTTAGAAAACGCCACTAAATGTTCTCTTGAGTGTTCATTAAATGTCATATTATTAGTGGTGTCTTGTACATGAAACGCCGCTAAATTTTCATAATTTAATTCTTTTTAAAGATTTTGCTGCCTTATATTAATGTCATGTTTTTTTATTTCCTATACAAGTTTTCTAAATGTTTTCATTCACAATAATACTATAGCAAAGATTAAAACAAAAGCAATGTCAAAATATATATAAAAACATAATTTTATATTAGAAAATATCTTTATGCAATAATTTTGTCCCAATACGTTTTAAAACAAAAAGTGCTTAAAACTGAAAATAATACAAAAGTTAAAACCAGCGCAAAGCTGAAGTAAAGTCGGTAAAAAATAATTTTCCATAACACAAATGTTATCGTTTGATTAACCTTAATATACAAAATATATTTGAGATTAGCATAGATAAGTAATACATATCATTAATTATTGTAAGTAAAACAACTTAAAACTAAGATATTATAGTACCTAAGATGACAGATCTTGTGAGAATTTTTGCTGCATTAAATTCATCATCGAGTCAAACTTTGATTGAAATTGCTTATATCTTTTTCTATCTTCTTCTCTCGATTCCTCTAACCTAGTTATCTGTGCTTGTCTCGCTACTTTTACCTCCTTAAAGCGTTCTTGCATAGTTTTTATCTCATGTCTCAATGTCTGAACTTTGTGTGTAGAGTGAGTTTGTGATCAACTATATTGTTAAGAAGTAGCACCATAGTAGGTAGATGGCATTGGACTTATTCTGAGACCTCGAACTTGTCAATGTCTTTTTTTTTCTAGCAACATCAATGAATATTTCATTTTCAATATCATGCATATTCACTGAGCTAGTTGATGGTGCAGTAGCTTAATATTCAACCATTTTTCCTTCGCTTTTTCCTATAAAATAGTTAAATTAATATTATAGTTACAAAATAGGTTTCTAAATTAAAAAAAATTTACTTAAACATACCACTATTTGTTGTGTCTCAACATTTAAATAGGAGCCATCTTTCTTTATGTAAGTTAATTGGAATAATTCAACTCATCTTGCTTTTTCACCTTGCTCCATTTCCTATAAAATAACATTTAATACAATATTTATATTAATACATTATAAATAATAACATTATTTTCCAATTAAATCTAGAAAACTTACTTTCTCATGTGCTTTTCTAGCAAAGCTTTTTGAACCACTTGTGTGACTATATTTCTACTGCCTTTTGCTTGAAAGTCCTACTTGTTCCCATTCCTGTACATTAATCAAACACATAAATAATTATATACACTATAGAAACTTGTATTGTAAAAAATGCCAAATACTTTATTAAAAATATTATTATACCTTCCCTTTCTTCGAATACCAAAAGTCAACAAGTTTCTCATATTACCAATGAACCACACCATGCTGTATGTTTCATTTCGTGACAATAGCATTAGTATTTCGATTGAAGTACTTCTTCTTCAAGCTATGCTTAAACTCTTTCCATTTTTTCCTACTGACTTTAGAATATATAACGGTGGAATATCCAAAGCAAATCATTGCTGAAATTAAAAAAAAAAAGTTTAGAAAGTTCTAAGTAGAAATGAAATTCTTAAGGTAATTCATCAAAATTAATGCAAAAAAATTTATATTGGTACCTCAACAAAGTCTAAAATCTTAAGCTTGTAACTTCTTGGCACTTCATACCATGATTCATAATGGATTGGCACTTTTCTCCCATTTTAAGCAATCATGCCTCGAAAACCAACCAATACTTGTACTTGCGGACCAATTGGTTGGTTATCACTATTTTGAAGAGATAACAATGCGTTCATCAGGAGGTAGTTCCCATAACTCCTTTAAAGTAGTATGATTTTGAGTTATTCGTTGCCCAGTATTATCGACTACAAAAAAGTCAAATAAAATTAACAACTGTAGAAACTAAACAGTTAACATAAGCAAGAACTTCTATGTCTTTTAATAATACTTGCATTCAAATTAGTATGAATTGCATTTTCTATACTCATATTTCTTGGAGACATATTTGGGATTGCTGAAGAAGGCGCAGCTAAAGCATCAGCTGGCTCTAGTTCTGAACTAGTGTAAACATTATTTAAACCCTTCAATCTTATCCTCAGTATATTATCTGTAATAATTTTAAGTTAATAACAGTAATATTACTCATAATAAAATGCAGTATGTATCATACAATAAAACGTTAAAAATATAAAATATCTAATAATCTTATTAAATTTTCTTTACTCATCAAGGTTCATAAATGTCTTCATTGACATCTTCTCAAGCCCAATGAGCTTTTGTACTAGTATTAGGGATATTCTCATCCAAGTTTTGATGGACAAAGGCCAAGCATTCAATTCTTTGTTCAACATCATCTATACATTCATCACCCATATCAAACAAATCTCTATGTGTGTTACACAGTATAACATACCAACCCTCATCATTCGGATCTTCAGAGTAAAAGACTTGCTTTGCTTAAGATGAGAAAACATATGGCTCGTTATTCAACTATTGTCTAGTGTGAATTAATCGAGAGAAATTCACCATCGTAAATCCAAACTGATCTTTTTAATACCTCTAGAAGTATTTACATCATCTCAATCACATCGAAACAATATGACCTTCCACTTCCAACTCAATTATATCATTAATAATTCCAAAATAATCTACATTTCCCTCCACTAGATTACTATCCCTATCAATAACATAGCTTGTAGTGGAAGAAGTAACAACTACTCCACTATTTTGAGTTCTCCTAAATCTTTCACGAGATTTTGTATGAAATCGAAATCCATTAATGATGAATGCACTATATCTTTTTGTAATTTTGTTCGATCCTTTTAAAAGATATCCTACTTCTTCACTAATATCTCTTTCACTCCAAACCTATTACAAGACATGAAAAACTCATCATTTTTTATGCAAAAAGAAAAATAGATGCTAAACATAATGAATTTAGAAATAGTTATGTTACTCACAATATCTCCTAACCATTCGTGAAAATTTTGTGTAAATACCTTATAAAGGTCAGGAAGGTATGAACATCGAGAACGTAGACGAGCTCTTAAGTTGTTTCTATACTCACTATGAACAAAAAATGTGTTAAATTAAGGAAAAAATTTTTTGGATTATTTTGTTAAAAAGAAATATTATATTAAAATTTACTTGCTTAACAATTCCATTGAATCATGGTGGAATAGCACATATCGATGCGCTTGTGTCCAAGATTTATCATCTAGCTCTACCACTTCGACTTTGCTTATTGGTTCTCCAAAACTATCAAATAAGTATGTGTTGATTAAGTTATTATGTAGGAATCCAATTTTTTTCCCAGTTTATTAAATCTTGTTTCAACATCTTCCAAATATCTTGCACAAAATGTCATACACTCCTTTGCTAAATATCCTTCTGCAATTGAACCTTCTGGATAATGTTAGTTTTGACAATAGGATTTTAACTTCCCCAAAAACCTATAACATAAAATATAATAGTATTAAGGTTTGCACCTAAACTCTATGTTGAAGATAACACTATAATAAACTAAAAACATTATACCTCTCTAATTGGTACATCCATCGATAATAAACCGATCCACTGACTTTTGTTTATAAGGTAGATGGATAATCAAATACACCATTATGGTGAAAAATGATGTAGAAAAAATTTTCTCTAATTGGCATAAGGTTAAAGCTGCTTGATCTTGTAGTTTTTCCAGCTCTTCGATTTTGAAATCTTCACCGCAAGTGGCTTTCATTATGTTACTAAGTTCAATTATAGTGGAAGTTACTTGCTTTGACACTGAACAACATAGAGCAAATGGAAGTAAGTCTTACATTAATATATGATAATCATGTCACTTTAAGGAAGAAAGCTTTCGATCCTTGAGATTCACACATCTTGATATATTAGATGCATATGCTCAGGGACCTTCATATCTTTTAGCACCTTACAAAGCACATCCTTTTTCTTTTTGGAAATCCCAAAGTAAGTAGACGGCAACCTTGACCTTCCATTAGCAAGTAATTCTGGATGAAGATCACAGCGAATTTCCATTTTAACTAGGTCAAGCTGACTCTTTAAATTGTCTTTCGTTTATTAATCCACATTAAGAATTGTCCTAATATTTTCACAAATATTCTTCTCTATATGCATCACATCAAGGTTATGATATAATTTCTTACATAGTTGAATGTGATTTTCAAAAATTTTGAGCACCTAATCTCTTACATTGATTTGTATTGCTTATTTAAAGAATGTTTATGTTGATGTAAATTGCAATTAATTCTAGAGGTCTAGAATTTGTTTAATTCTCTCTTGAAGAGAAATCTTAGGCAACACTAAGTTGAAGGGATGATTTAGCCATCTTTGGATCAGTTAAGCCTTTCTAAGTCTACCTTTATATATTTATATCTTTAATTACCCTATTTGAGCATATTTTATATATCATTTTCTTTTAACTGCTACATTAATTTAGCCTAGCCTAACAAGAAAAACTATAATCAATCTTTATTACATGGGCATGAGCATAAAATTGTTTTAGAAAATATTATGAGCCATGTTTGAATTGTGTTGTGTTGATGAAGAATGAAACAACAATGAAAAGAAAAAAAGAGAAAAAATTTAAAAAAAGAAAAAAAATACAAAAAAGATACTTGTCATGAGAAAAAAAAAGAAAAAAGGTTTGTGCTTCAAAAGTGTTGTGAAAGGCTCGATAAAAGGTTTAGAACAATAAAGAATGTGCATGGGTGAATCAAACCAAAATATGTCTTTTATCCTACCTTGACCCTAGCCTTTCATTACAAGCTTAATAAAGTTCTATATGATCTTTGATGAGGTATTGGTCTATGTTAGAGGAGAGAGAGAGAGAGAGATGAGAAGCAAACATATGAGATTCTAGTATTAAGTCATAGTTTGTATTGGCATAAATTTATTTAATTTGCATGCAATTATTTGTAAAGGGATCATTTACACACACCAAAAATCCATTCGAAGCATTGATATTTATGATTGAGTCGAAGCATGAATTTGAATTATGTTGATATCTATCGTGAGTTAAGATATTGAGATAACTTTTGATTAAACTTATGATAAATTATTATTTAAGTACATTCATCTTTATTTGTGTTTCATTTTATTTTGTTTCATTCATTTGGTTTTGTTTTTTGGTTTTGTTTTGTTTTGCTCAATGACTAGCAAAGTCATAAGTTTAGAAGTGTGATAACTCTATAAAATAGAGTTATTTAGTCTTATTGTTCATATTAAATTAGCTCAGTTATAGAGATTTTTATTTAAATTTTATTTACAGTTGCATTATTTTATTTAAATTTTATTTATTTTTAGTAGTTTCTAATTTATTATTATTTTCTTTTCTTATATTTTTATTGCTTAGTTATTTAAATACTTTTCATATTTTTGTAGATTAAAACCCAAAAAGAGTTTTCAAAAGTGTAATAACTTAATTAAGAAGTAAAGTAGACTCAATCAAGTAAGGTAATTAAGTTTAGCTGTTTCCAAAAATATTTGCTTAAGCTACTTGGAGATTGAGTTTCTACCTTCAGTGTTTTACTTTTAAATAATGGACTTTTTGGATTATACTTAAGAAGATCCCAAATGCTATATAGCTTTATTTTTCTCTAGTTTATTTAAGAACCTAGAGAGATTTTGGAGAAGCATAGAGATCAAAGATCTGGTCAATCTTAGTTTTTTCTTTCTCTTTACTCTTTTTATCTTTTTTATAATATTTATGATAGTGAAACTACTTGATTTTATATATTTATTATGAACTAAATTTATTTTTTTAGGGTTGCAATGGAACTTAACATGTAATTTGGATTATTTTATTTTTTTCTTGATTTAATGATATTTGAGTTATTTGTTCAACCTTGTTATTAATACTTTTAATTGCTTGATCACCAATTAGATTGATTTGGTAACTTTAATGAACTTGGAAAAGGAAATTTTGTATTTAGACCTAGATGCAATGACATATGTTCATATTCATTTATTAGGGTGAATTGATCTGCATGTTAGTTATGAATATATGAGCATGCCATATTTAACCAAATTAGAGTCTCAACTTAGTGCATTTTTCTTAATTTAATTTACATAAGAATATAGTAAATTGATTAAGAGAGATATTTTTACAAAATCATTGAAAAATGCTTATAAATAAATTAGAACTCTAGGTTAATAGCTCATTATCATTAGCAAAGTTAAAAGAGTAGAATTTATTCAAGTAAAGTATTGAGGGAAATTGTAATCCTAAGCTTCTATTTTTTATTATTTGCTTCATTATTATTATTATTATTATTATTATTATTATTATTATTATTATTATTATATTTAGTTTTAATTTATAATTTTTAATCATTTGTTTGAATAAGATTAAGTTATTTTAATTTTAGTACTTAACAAATTTAGCATCAATTTGTCATGGGATCGGCATTATACTTTATCTCTATATTGCTTGTTGCAATACGTGCACTTGCACGGTGGAAATCCAACAATAGTGTGATTGATGTCTATATAGGACATGGCATAGATTGTTGTAATGTGTCGAATGTAAACTCGATGCACCAAACTTCGATAGGTAAATTTCTTTATTTTTTTTGTGTTGAGGCTAAGTCATCAAAGTGAATTGCATACCCAACTTAACTCTGAATAGTCATTTCAAAGTGGTCAAAAAGCTCAAAGTCACCACCAATCTATTTTGGCTAGGTAAGATTGCTCCCTTATAGGAGTTTGGCTTTTGAGGGTTATAAAACCTTTCTCTGTTTTAACCAAGGATCACATGAAATGGGTTCGAGAGTTGGTTATGCATAAAGTGAAACGTGTCCCCTCCGTAATGCCTGTAAATCAGTTTCTATGAAATTACATGTTAACCTAAATTTTGATTTAAGTTGGCTTTGACATCATTTATTTAATTATAATTCTCGCATTTCAAAATTACCTGGTATCATCCTTATTATTCTGTATTAAATCAATTTTTTATTGATTTAAAAATTAAAATGTTCTTTGTAACCCTATAGAAAGTATGGAAGTGTACGAAATTTTATTTATTGAAGACTATGAAAATCCTGATTTACTTTTTCCATAAAGGGAATCTCATTATTAACATAGTTGATAAAATTTGTCACTATGTACCCTTTTTTATTCTTTTCTTCGGATGATCCCAAGTGGGTGCACACAACTTAAAAGATATCTATGGTAGTGTGGTTGAGACTTTGAGTTACCTTTTTGTTAGGATTTGGATTAAGCATGATAATATGAAGGAGAAAAAGACCATCAAATGAGTCGCTTATCCAATTAGTCTTGGAAAGTTATTGTGAAGTAACCGTAAATTTAGAGTCGCCACCAATCATTTCGGGCTAGGCATGATCGGATACCTATTGAAAACAATATTCTGAGTTACAAAACTCAAAACATTGATTTCAAAGTCTACAAAGTCCAAAGATTCATTCGTTGTGTTTAAGCGTTGGCTATGCGTGGGGAAGGATTAGCACCCGCACGATGCTCGAAATTGACACTCGCTAACTATATCTTTGGTTTTAGTTTAATTGGTTCCACTTGGTCATTATTTAGATATAATCCCCTTTTATGCACGAACTTTTTTTTTTAAAATTGTAGATCTGGGTTTTGAAAGAAAATTTATATCATCTATGCGCCGTAGAGGTATGAGAAGCATGAGGATTTTTATGAAAATAATTTTCGAATTAAATTTTGAAAGTTTGAATATTCTGTAACAGGGACTAGAGAGAAAC
Source organism: Adansonia gregorii (assembly GCA_038382025.1). Taxonomy (NCBI): domain Eukaryota; kingdom Viridiplantae; phylum Streptophyta; class Magnoliopsida; order Malvales; family Malvaceae; genus Adansonia; species Adansonia gregorii. The sequence continues at coordinate 34,622 of JBBYHO010091571.1, read as the reverse complement.
TGATATGGAACACTACTTCAAAAATTTTATTTAAAAGACAAATTTTAAATATGAATGCAAGATGACCATTACAAAAAGGAAACGTGTTAGTAAGACAAAAAAGAATAAAATAATTTCACAAGCAAAAGAATCTAAAAGGAGGGACAATCAGAATGTATCTTGTAATTGTCTTCGTTATTGAAGAATAATTAGGATGACAATTTGAAGACGTGTTTGGATTCAGTGGTAATTCGAGGGACAAAAAAAGGGTTTTAATTAAAATAGTCCAAGGTATTTAGAAGAGAGAAAATTTTTGAGATTTTGAGGTAAAAATGAGGTCGGAGTATCTGCTCGAAAAAGTGGGGTTGAAGTAGCCCCAATGATAAAATTTAGATATTTTGAGAAAATAATTTTGAAATCTCGAATAAATTTGAGAGAGAGGGAAGTAATAATTTTTATGAAAAACAGGGTTGGAGTATCCCCTCAAAGTGGTAGGGCTGAAGTATCCCTAAGGATATTTTTTTGGTCATTTAAAAACATAATTAGAAATCTTTACTAAATTTGAGAAAGAAAATTGAATTTTTTTGTGAAAAATAGGGTTGGAGTTTTCGCTCGAAGAGGTGGGGTTGGAGTATCCCTAAAGATAATAATTTTTGATGTTTTAAAAAAGTGATTATCTTAAAAATATGTATTTTGAAAATAGGAAATCGAAGGTTTTAATAAAATAATTTTGTTTTAAGCCTTGATCTAAGTGTAAAGGGTTTGCATAGTGGGGAACCAATCGAATACATTTTGAGGCATTCAAACATTTCTATAAAAGCATTTTGGAAATTAAGTTAAAATAGGAGATAGCATCGTGTTGTCTCCCTTCTCGAATTTATTTCAGATTCATCCAAAGGCTTCGAGGGTTAAATAAGTACCATTAGAAAGGTAAGTCAATGAGGATTACTATAAAATTATTCAAAAATCCGAGAAAATCACTATCTAGGCAGAATCAATTGTTAAAGTTAAGCCTATCTTGACATTAGCAACACGTACAAGGAAAAAGGCATAATGGACTTTGAAAAATCATTCTGGACTTATTCAAAATTGTTAAATCACAAACAATATCTTTTCAAAAAGAGAATTTGCAAATGTTTTGGGAAAAATATTTAAAATATACAAAAAAATCATTTGATGAACCAAAATGGTCCAAATAGAATGTAATGTGTTGGTTATGGGGGTTTTGGATAACAAAGGTTTGAAAAAAATCAAAATTCTTTCATCCAGAATGACCCAAAGGCAAACGAGACACTGTTGGAAAGGTATTTTGATGCCATTTAAGGGAAAAATATCAAAAAATTCTAAAAAAAATCATTTATGGTTTGGAAATAATTTTATAAACTCAAACTGCAGTGTTGCTAGAGTAAAAACATGGGCTTATTTGATTTTTTGATTTTTGGGGTTAAATTTGGGTGATGAACATCTAAACATCCACAATATAAGGGAAAAGAATGACATTGGAATCATAAGTTCATTCTATAATCTTGGAGTAATTTGGGACAATGAAATAACCCATTGATCATGCTATCTAGAGATGTCAAACTTAAGATCAAGGCTTAATATATTTTTCAATTAAAAGGGGTCATTTTTTGCTTTAAAAACAACTTCTTTAAACTTATTTTACCATGAATCCAAATTTGAAGTTTTAATTTTTCCCCAAGGTTGAAAGATCAATTTTGTGAAAACATTAAATCCATGCTAATCTCCATTTATTAGATGTAGCATGAACTTAACTTGAGGATTTTTTTGAAAGGTTTTTAGCGAATAAGAGATCATCTTGATAGAGATGTCATGAGCAAAATACAACATACACAAAGATAAACAAAGATAACATAATGCAAACACACAAAGATGATATTTTAACATGGAATAGATGTCAAAAAAATGCAAAGAGGTAATAAATGAGATGCATGGAAATGATAACTCCATGAATGGCATAAAAAATCATGCTATGAAAGATGACATGAACATATTTAATCAAAGAAAAGCATGCTAGAATTTTTGAGACATCATTTTTTTGCCATAAGACTCTTTAAAATGCAAGAAAATGAAAAAACATTCAGGCATGTGTTGCACATGTGAAAATAGTTGAAACATGACAGAAAATGCATGAATAAAAGACTGTTTTGATGATAGAATGAAAGAGAAGAAGTTTGGCCTCCTAAGCAACATCAAGGCATCATAAGAACATCAAAATCCTAAGGCTACCGCAACCAAGGCAATAATAATGCATGAGAGTCCTAGAATGGTCATGGCAACATTAATGGTCCTCTAAGATGATTCAAGTACTGCAAATAAGAAAAAAAATAGAGTTACATGAAAAATATACCAAAAGCTTCAAGCTTTAGCCGTTTTCTTTGAGCAACAACTTTATGCTCATTTTCATTTCTTGATATTGATAAGCTAGGAAATAATGAAAAGAAAAGATTTTTCTAGTTGGGTGTTCATGTAAGAAGGTTTTAAGAGGAAGGGTGGATGGAATAGAGTGTCTTGAAGTGTTTTTGGTGGTGGTTTAGCAGAGCTACGAGAATGAATAAAGATTGAAGATAGAAAGCAAAGGAACAATGTGTTTTTGGAGTGTTTTTGGGCTTGAAAGTTGCTAGAGGTTTTTTTTACGATTGCTCGAGTGTGATTCCTCCTCCCTATTGAGCCAAATTTAGCCCTCTCTTAAATTCAAGGTTTAACCAATGCTTTTGGCAGACAAAGCAAAGGCATTATGGGATTTTCACTCATGTACTAGAGATAACTCCAAGTATTTCGCTCAGCTACCCTCCAAGTGATGTAGGATTGTAATTTTTGAAAGTTTAAAGACCTTTTAGCAATTTTCATCATGTTAGGGCTATTAGAACAATTTTAAGCAAAATTTATCCATCTAGGGTAATTTGGTCATTTCTTTCAAAACTAACTCCATTAGGTTTAGTATCGATAAACCAAGGCATTTTTGCCTGATTCAAGCCATGTGGACTAATGTTGAAAATCTAATTCAGACGTGTTTCTTGCAAAAAAAATCATCGTAATTCAAATTAAGCCTAAGCTATGGGCTCGTGATTTGACTTAAACAAATTTTTAAAGCCCAAATAGCTAATGAAAAAGGTCATTTTCATGAAATACATGTCATACAAGATAATATGAGAACTTTGTACATAGGTCCTTTGACATTTGGCCAAGCATGGAATTGCCTAAAATGCATGAAATAATAAAAATTTGCAAATTAGTCCACAAGGTTTCACTAATCAAGAAATGACCTAAAATGCATGAAATAAATTATGGACAATTTTCTAATTAGTTTTTTGACCTTTAGCCAAGCATGGAATGGCCTTAAAAAATTGCAAATTTGCACAATGGCCTTTGAACTTTTGACTGAATAAAAAACCCTTAAATGAGTTTGGAAAAATTCTAATTTGCCCCCTAAATGTCTCATTAACACTAAATCAACTCAAAATCATCTTGGAAATCAAAGAGAAGAAGCTTGCATAATTGGCCTAGATATTCTGTTAACCTAAATATTTTTAAAATATTTTTAATATGAAAACCAACACGATGTATGGCATATTGCATGTGATCTAAGCTACCTAGTGATCTCATATGCACCTAAAATCATTAACACAGCAATATTCGCAAAACAAACTTAATGAAAATAGCTCATTACATTGAATTAACAAAGTAATAATCACATAGCATAAAATGATGTTAAATGCATGCATGTGAAATATAAATGTCATAAAATAACAAAACAAATTTCCATGGATCAACACATGAACATACTTATATAACCAAAAATCACCAAAAGTCATCAAAGTGTGTTTTTGCTCAAAAATTTTGATTTCATGGGATTCTAGGCTAAGTAGCAAAGCAAAAAAAAAAAAAAAACAAAAAAAAACAAAAGATTTGATCGTTGCTCATGGCTTGGCCTTTAAACATGGTATCAAAACCTATAGGCACAAATATTCACCTAGGCTAGCTTAGGATCATCATGCTCCCATAATAAAGAAAGAAATGAAAATCATGGTGTTAAGTGAAGTAGAAAGCATGAAAGTTATTTTTGGTTAAAAATACCTTGGAAAGAAGCTTTTTTTTTCCCAATTTCTTTCAAGAAAATCCAAAGATAAAGAAGATGGATTAAGAAATGAGATAGAAAGGAAAATCCAAGGAAAGAAATAGGCAGAAACTAACTTGAAATAACTTTTAAAGAATTTTCTTTCTCTCCTAAACTTTTTTTTCAAAAGCTATATATTATTTTGGAGGATGAGAAAAAAGATGACAAAAATACATCCCCTTTAAGATGATAGTAGTGTCCTTTATGGAACAAAATGCCTATATTTTTCCTTTTCTTTAATGAGGAATATATTTTAAAATTTAATGGGGAAAATACTATTAAATGCATAGGCCAAATATAACATGGTTTCATGATGGGTCAATGGAAGTTGTCCTTTCCACACATGAAAGCAATATGGATTTTTCCATAAAAACAAATGAATAAATAAAAAATAGTGAAAATGTTAAAAAATGAATATGTGTATGTAAAAATAATTGTAATCAAAATAAAAATTGCATTAAGGACTTTAATTTGAAAATTTTCATGGATTTTAAAGTACAAAATCCTAGTTTGTATTTATTTGGCCCATTAAAATAAATTTTGAATCAAAATTCTTAATTGGCCCATACGTATATTTAAGAACCATTTAATTAAAATTTTGTATGTAAGAATCTAAATAAAAAAGTATCAAGTAGATATCCTATAGAAAATGTGAAGCAATAAAATCGAAGGAAATTAATTTGGTAAGGTTGAAAAAGACTGTCAAAATTGAAATTTTAATAAGTGAAGGGTATTGAAAAATCCGCGACTGAATATGTCTTAGCAAAAATTTCCATGTTCTAAGAATTTAAAAGAAAATCAAAATAAAAATCTATGCTAGGAAAACTTATAAAAAAGTTTTAATAGTGAATTTAAATTTATCAAATGCCAAATTCAAATTGTCTAGTCGAATATAGTAATTTTAAAATTTCTAGACAAAAAATTTGCATATATAAAAGGAAATCCCTTAAGGGATTAAAATTTAGAGAAAGGCTTCCATGTGAAAACTTAATTAAAACCATGCTTAGGTAAATAAATAAATAAAATCTATGCTACATCAATGTAAAATAAAAATTTACATGCAAAAGGCTTAAATCTCTTGTGAAAAATTTAATTCAAAAATTCATTCGTGAAAAAAGAATAAACAATTTTCTCACTATCTGATACCTCATGGTATAAATACTGGTATAGACATATTCCCTTATAAGTTCTTGATTTTCTATCATATTACCCTAAACCCAAATTTAATACTAAAAATAGCTGATGAATTTTTAATTAAATAATTATAAAACAAAAACTTTAATTATCGATTTTATTCTAATATTTTTAAATAATTTAATTAAATATTAAAAACTTAATTTATATTTTTATATATGATGAAATAATTTTTAAAAAGTAAATTATATCATGAGCTTTGAAAACATTATCAATAAGGTATGCAATCTATTTTTCATATTTTTTTATTAAATTAGTTAAACTCTTCGAATATTGAAAGCTTATATAATTTAGTAGTGAAATTTAAGTGCTTCTTTGAATATTATTCTTATAGTATTATTGTTATTTCAAATAATAATAGTTAGAGTCTGATAATAGTATAACAAAGTAATAAGGTAAATTAAAAAAATATGAAAGCTATAATAAATAATACCATATTAAAAAATTAAAAAAAATCATATATTAGATTTAGACTAGCAACATAGTGAAAGAGAATATAAGGGTAATATAATAGAAACAAAAAAAATCTTAAACATTAGTATAGATCATCAACATCTGTACCTAACCATGGGTAAAAAAAAGTTAATGTGAGTGCAGAAAATACTTTCAAAAACTATATTTAATAGTATTTTAATAGTAAAGAGAAAACAAATACAATATAACAAAATACATGATCAAAGAAAATTATGAATCTTGATCAATTCATAAAAAATTTAATTTATTTGTTGCTTGTATTTATTACCCAAGTATTTAAAAAAAAAAATAAAACCTACAAATTAATATAACAATATTATTATGAATGAAACTTTTATTAATTCTTTATGATTACAAAACTAATACTAAAAGAAAAATATTATAAATTATAAGCACGCTTAGAAACCTAAAAGTTCTTGATAATTTTAAAAAAAATTAAAGGTGGACAATCTCCCTTCCAAATATAATTCCATTCCCTTTCTCATCTAAAACAAAAGTAATATGTAATTAAAGATGTATATCATAAATCATAAAAACATTATTTACAAGATTTTTTGCAAAATGAAAATCTTACCTTCATATCCATATAACCAATTTCAAGTGGTAATCAATATTTTTACACTTTCAGACAGAATATAACTTCTTTATTTGTTGATAAATCTACCAGTTGATACTAATGCAACTATAATGGCTAGAATACTTAACACATCCTTTGCTATTCGTAAAAAAAGAGGATGTCAAAGTTCATTTTTTTCCAATAATAAAAAATATCAATGTCCTTATAGTAGATATCAATGTCCTTGTAGTAGTCCATTCTAACTTCATCTAAATATATATCCAACTCTAATATATTTGAATTAGAATAAGAATCAAACTGAAAAAAAAAAACCTATATCAACAAAATAAACAAAGTCAAATATGATACTATGATAATATATACAAAATAAAATAAAGGTTAAAAAATAAATATGAAATTTTTAATTAATAATTTAATAGAAATGTAAACAACTATAACTTACTCTCATGTCTTGAGTAATTACTCTTTGACTATATTTAACATCAATAGCTGAAGCATATTGTTGTTCTCTTCTTCATTTGTTTAAGAATACCTACCCATTTATTTTCTTATTATGGACCCAACTGTGAGAAGACATATTGTAACAGTTGCAACTTAAAATGAAGGACAAGTGTGGCTACAAAAGATAGCACCAAAGTGTGTTCCTCATAATACTTTACAAACTTACTTTTTATATTTATTACCTTTTACTTAATAACTAGATCTTCAGATAAAATTTTTTTCTCAATTTTTTTTTGAATTTGGCATACACTTTCAAAATATAAGCTAGAGGTAAGGTATTTAGTTTTTGAAAAAAAGATTTTATATCATAAAAAAACCTCAGAAAAGAAAAAAAATCTTCTTAATCCAAGGAATCTCATCATCTTTTGTAAAACAACTATAGAAAGTTTGATCCACCCTTGCTAAATTTCTAAAAGCAATGAGGTAGTAGAGAAATCTTTTTAGCATCAGATAAATCAAGTTCCATCTAGTAGGAACACCCAGCCATAATCCCTTAGAATAATTCAATCTAGCTTGAATTGCATATTCATGGAACTTAATCTTCCTAGCTTCTAAACTATTAACATGTTTCACACAATTTCTTACTTTCACCAAGCTTTCTCTAATCACTTCTAAACCTTACTAAATAATAAGATTCAATGTATAAGCACAAAAATGGATGTGAATAAATTGACCATGACATGTCAAAGCATTTTTTCTATCAAGTTAACTGCATAATATTTATGGCATGCTATATATGTTACTTGTATTGTCTAGGGTGATCCTAAAACCTTTTTTTTCAATTCCCCAATCTTTTAATAAATCATAAATGATGTTATACAAAATATTTCCAGAGTGTGGGGGTGTAACATAACATAAACTTAAAATTTCACTAAACTTCTAATGGGTATCAATATAATAAGCAGTCAAAAAAAAGAAATACATTAGATGTGCATGATGTCCACATACCAAATGTCAAAGAAATCTTATTCGAAACTTTTTCCAAACTAGATTTAAATATTTCTTTCATTTTCTTGTAGTTTCAAGCAATCTACTTTGTAAGTATTACTAGAAATGGGTCTAAAATCTTTATTTAAATAGCGATATAAAGATCTAGTTTTTCTATATTTAATCCATTCAAATGGATAACCATGCTCAATTACACATTTAGCTATCATTTTTTGATAAATATATGATTCTATCATGCTTGATGCACCTACCCCTACTTCATCATTACACACAATATGATAAGGGCATATATTCAAATGACATTTCAAAGAACTACTACTTGAGTGAGACTCGCCAATTAAAACCTTCCCATGATGCATACAATTATATCTTTTACTTGAATCTTTGAGTCTTTTTGATATCTCCTTTATTCGTCAGGTCTGAGCACAAAATTTTTTTTCCAAGCTTTAAATCGCTTTCTTAAAGGAGCAAGAGTAATAGAAGATGCTGCATGCTCATTAACAGACTCTTGATGACCATTAGAATCCATTATACACGATTCTAGTTCTAAAGCTAAAAACCCAAATGAAATGTATCCAATTGAATATTGGCATAAAAATATTAAAATAATATGATTTCTTTTTAATTCTTGTTAGAAGAGTACACATCTCTATCTTGATAACATTATTTGTATGCAACTTATCAATTATGCTTTAAATATAGTAAATTGAGTATTACTATTATTCTATTATGTGAGACCAGAATGAGTTTCGAGGCTATTTTTTGATATTTTATAGTTTTCTTACCTTGATTTTGAATACAATCTCATGTACTGATATAATGGTTTTGTCTTCCTCCAGGAGCTTGTAATTAAATGAATTATTTATATAGATATTAAAGTTACTTAGCAAAAGAAATAAATAACTATCAGAGCTGAATCATATTTACATAAAAATATCCAACATCATAATAAAGAGTTGATACAGTGTCACAATTTTCAATTTTGATCTAAATATAACATCATCCATCTATTTGTAAATGCCTAATTTTGGTTGTTTTAAGAACTTTGTTAGGCATAATCGCCATTTTGGTCCATGGAAACTTTGAATTTCTAGATTATGCTTTTACTTTTAATTCATGCATTAGAAAGTTGAAGGATTGTTATTTGGACCCTGGAAACTTCGAATTTATGTTTTAAATTCAGGAATGATGCTTTCCAATAATGTTTGGAGGTTTATTAATTGCAAACCTGGACTAACTTTTAATTAGCACTCTAATATTATGAATATCTAGACTAGCCTTGAATAAGAATTTAACACTCAGTGGAAGAATATCTAGACTAACCTTTAATTAAAATTTAGCACTCGTGTAAGAATAGTAGTAGACACTAGTGTTGGTTGACGATGGTGAGATTACGAGAGAGATTATAAAATTAGGTTAAAAGTTTTAAAGAATATATATATACACATTAAAGACTATATATATAATTAGGTTAAAAGTTTTATATGTATATATAAGTTTTAAAGACTAGATATACATATATATGTAAAATACTAAATTCATAATAAAAATTGCTTAAAACATGTATTAAAATATATTGTGAATGGCCATTTATTTAATCTTAGAATTTAATTAAGGGGAAAATTCTTTAATTATTGAAAGAATTGTTGTCCAAATCTTATACTAATATAACCTATAAAATAATAAAATTAAAAAATAACTTTATAAAGTTTTGGATTTGCTAAATAAAACATGTTTGCTAAATAACAAAAACAGTAGATAATTTTAGCTTGGGAGGTTTTGTTTTCATATTTATAAAAAAGAATATAGTAAAGAATACAATAATACTTTTAGTAATTTATTGTTAATTATTTTATACCTTATTTTATTTGTATTTTGTTTTGAGAGAAATATTTTATACATAATTCTTTTAAAAATTTTAGTATTCTATATCTTAACATATTATAAAATAAATATAATTATATAAAATAACTTGAATATGTAAATGTCTCAAAATTTTATATTATAAAACAAATATAAAATATCTTTATTATGACTATGAAATAAAAAGTAAAATGAATACGAACATGATGAGTGACATGTGATACAAAATTGAAAATTTCAAACCCAAAATGATTATAAATGCAAACAGAACTGAAAAACAATTAAAATATGACACAATACAAAAAATGAGCACAACACGAATACACAAAGCTTGTCAACTATTTTAAATATCAGTATGATAAATTTGCAATGTATAATATTGTAATAATAAAGTATTTAAAATTAATTATATATATAAATATAGATTTTAATGAATAAATATATTAAAAATATCATATTATAACAAAATTTACTTAAAATAATAATTTACTTTTAAATGTAAAATTCAATAAGTAAAAACTATTGTATTTAATATAAAATGCAAAATGATGTGAAACATGCTAAAGCCAAAAACTGAACCCAACTAGAAAAGGCTTGAACCCAAAAAGGTCTGAACTCAAAAAAGATTAAACCCGAGGTGATCCAATCTGAACCTACCCAATTGCTACCTCTATTGATACAGGATGAAAAAGTATCAATGCTTATTTTCAATTTTAAAAAATTTATCCGTTGAAAGGTAATAGATTGATGCTTGCACATATAGATGGCAGAGCTCCACTAAAGTAATTGTTTGGTCCTTGATTTTAGGCATTTTTAAATATCTAAGAGAGGGCCCAAATAAAATTAGGTGTTTGCATAGATAAAGCTAAATTAGTTGTAATACCAAAATTCAAGCTTTAGGAGGACTTAAAGCAGTAAGAGATGAGGCTAAACAGGCTAAGGATATAGACTAATGCTGTAGGGGATGAATAAGTAGGTAATGACACAAAAAAATAGAAAATGTTGTGCATGAAGTAGTGAGAAGTGAAAAGGCAGTAAACCATTAAGCGGATAAGTTTGTTAAGTAAGTGATAGAAGCGAAAGAATTTGAAGTAGATAAAGGTGTGAAAGGTGAAAGGAAATATATCAGGAAACAAAGAATGGGGAAGGCCTAAAATAAGCCACAATCAACCTCATTTTCTAAATAACAAACTAATAGGGAGGAAAACAGAATTGGCACTAAGGATTTTGCATCTAATTAGTATAGGGATTATGTTAGTGATAAAGAAAACAAGGTAGATTCTGAGGAAGAGCAAGTGTCTATCATATGATCTAATTATAACGAGTACCTAGTTTGAACTAGGGATGTTATTTGAGAACTCAAAGTAATTTAAACATATTGTGACAGTAGAATCCCTTAAACCAAAAGCACAATCACATAGGCTAAAAATAATTTGAAACTTTTTAGAGGGAAATGTTGAGCAAAGAATTCTTTAGGTTATTTATAAGGCATATGATAAAAAATTACAATTATTTCAAATAAAAACTTTCAAAGATATTCATAATTGTAATAAAGTGTTTCGAAACCTAAGGTTGGCATAATTTATTTTGGTAGAATTTTACATATAGAAATTTAATAAAGATCTTTTCATTAAGAATGTTGAGATCTTAGAAGTTGAATAGAAAGATCATGGGATTAGTGTAAGTGTTAGAATAATACAAATGGCTTAGAAAGAGGTGGTTGATAAAGTTATTAACAACTACAAAGGAGTTTGGTTAGTTAATATGCTAAAGCAATTGTAAAGAGTAATCTTAGAAGCATAAGGAAGATAAAAGTTCGTAGATAGATGCCAATATCTCTACCCATTTTTTAGGTGTAATTATATATGGTTCAAAGCATTTAAGCTTGGCTTTGAAAATAGTTCTAGGCTTTTTTTGGGGCTCGATGGATATTGGTTGAAAAGTATGACTAAAGGTGAGCTGATGTTTGCTATTGATAGAAATGGAAACAATTAAATATTTCCAGTGGCTAAGGTGTTAGGGGAAGAAGAATCCAATATTTCTTATAAATGGTTTCTTGAAATATTAAAGTTAAATATTAAAATTGGAAGCAGAATTTGGTGGAATCTGATGTCAAACTAACAAAATATAAATTAAGAAGTATTTATAGTTTGATATAATATCCCCTTTTTGTTATGTTCTGGCAATATTTATAGTTTCTGTCACTATTATGCTTTTCATTCTATGCAGGGCCTTGGCGGTGTAATCGAATACTTATTTCCTATGCAAAGCATAGATTTTTTACGAGGCATATTTAAGTTAATTGGTGCAAAATGGGACATAAAGGTGAGGAGATGAAGTAATAGTTTTGGAGGATTGTTAAATCTTCTACACTTACGAAATTTGAAGAAAATTTAAGAAAGATATAAGAAAAGAATGAAGTAGCAGTGACAGACATTGTTAAAGTCTCTCTATAATGATGCTGTAGGCCATCCTTCAATGTCGATTCTAGGAATCAATCGATACAACAACTTATGTGAAACATTTAATGGGATTTTGTTGGAGTCTAGAAGGAAACCTATGAATTCATTATTTCGGGATGTTAGGAAAAATATGATGTTAAAAATGTGAGGAAGAGAAAATAATATCCCAAGTGGAGAAATAGTCTTGGGTATAATATGCAGAATATTATTAAGAAAAATGCATATGTTACTTCATTTATACAATTAGGTTTGATGGAGAAAGAGGGTTTGAAACAAATTTAGGTAAAGATAGGTTCATTGCTAATTTGGGTAACAAGACTTGTGCTTGCAAAATATATACCTTGTTTGGTATCCTATGAGCTTATACCATTTGTTCAATAAAAAATCTAAATGAAAATGTTGAGGACTTTGTCTCTAGCTGGTACTATAAGAGTGTATATATTTTAGCTTATCGTAATGCATTACAAGCCATGCCTGATATGCAAAATTAGCCAATAGCAGTTGGTAAAGACCTAATTTTGCCACCAAGGTTTAAAAAATTCCAAGAAGGCCCAAAATTGTCGAGGTGGTGATGAGCTGTAAATAGATTAAAAAAATTAAAAGCTATAAACAGATTAAGATAATTAGTTAAAATCCTTTAAATTGAGGAATAGATTAGTTAACTTTTTAGATTTAGGAATTAGTTAGTTTTCTAATTTTTCCCTTGTAGTCTACTATATAACACTATGTATCGTCAATTAAAAATTAATCAAATTTTTTTCCCATCTCAGATTTTGTAAGATGGTATTCAAGCTCTAAGGTTTTTTTGTTGGGTTTCCTCTTCTTCCTCAAACAGTCTTTATTGTTGCATTTTTTAGCTTTCATTGTTGTCTTTCTTCCTTATTTTTCCTTATTTTATTTGGTTCAAGCAATCTTAATTGCTGCGAATTCCTTATCTTCACCATGTCAACCTCTGAAATCACCATGTCTAGCAATTCCAACCCATCCAAAGAATCCAATTCTGTTCAAAAAATTAAGGATTTGCAGAATATTCGGGCCTCCTATAGGCTCAATGCGAAGAACTACCTCAAATGGTCCCAATTTGTCCGCACATACCTCAAAGGCAAAGGGAGGCTTAGCCACTTTTTTAGAATAGGACCAGCAAAGAATGACCTAAGGTACGAAGCATGGGATGAGAAGGATTCCATGATAATGTCCTGGATATAGGATTCCATGGATCCCATGATAAGTGGCACATGCGTGTTTTTGACTACAGCAAAGGAGATTTGGGACTTTATTCGTCACACATATTCAAAGGCCCGTGATGCTGCTCAAGTGTATGAGATCAAGATCAAAATTGTAGCCACTAAGCAAGGAGACAAGTTTGTCACAGAGTATGCAAATCTACTGTAAAATCTGTGGCAAGAATAAGATCATTATCGAGATGAAATACCTTGATGATGCTGCCATCTTGAAGAACTTTATTGAAAAGAACTGAGTATATGATTTTTTTTGCTGGATTGAATCCTAAATTTAATCAAGCTAGGGTTCAAATCCTTGGTAAAGAGGACACACAATTTCTAGAAGAGACCATTTCATTAATTCGAGCTGAAGAAAGTCAAAGGAATGTTATGCTTGAGCCGTAAGCCATGGACTGGTCAACCCTAAGAGTAAAAACATATCATCAAGAGAAAGGAAAGAGTGATCTGCATAAACATCTAGGTAAAGAAATCCCATGGAAAGAGAACAAGGACAATCTCTAGTGCACCTATTACAAGAAACCAATGCACATAAAAAAAAGTGTTGGAAGCTAAATGGTAAACCACTAAGCTGAGAATGAGGAAATCGTAGGGCGCAATACAGGCCTCAAGCCATTTATTAGAGCAGCCCAAGACTAAGGAAAATTTAGCGACAGAGGGATTCAATAATGAAGGTTTGGAGATATATAAATCTTCCTATCCTTATCCTTAAAAATGTCCTTCATATACTAAAACTGTCAGCCAATCTAGTCTCTATTCAAAAGCTAACCCATGATTTTAAATGTTCTGCTATTTTTTTCCCTTCTTATTGTATATTTCAGGATCAAGGTTTAGGTAGGAGGATTGGACTTGTTAAGAAAAAAAGGAGCCTTGACCACCTTGAATCATCTTAGAAAATTAGAAGTAATTTGTTTTTGTCTTTTTTAGTTCATAAAAAAAAATGCCTTCTAGATGCATCACTTACATCTAGGTCATCCATCTTTTAGGGTTTTAAAGGTCATGTTTCCTTATTTGTTTCAAGGATTGGATATTTTTGAGTTTTATTGTGATATTTGTGAGGTGGCAAAACATACTCGTGTATCGTTTCCTATTAGCGATAAAAGAAGTTTTTATCCTTTTTATTTGATTCATAGTGACATATAAGGCCCTGCTACTATACCTAATGTTTCTAGGGCTCATTGGTTTGTATCCTTAATTGATGATTACACTCGGGTTGCATGGCTTTTTCTACTTAAACAAAAATCTGATGTTAGCACTATCATACCTAATTTCCACTCAATGGTTTAAAATTAATTTAGGGTTAAAATAAAAAGTTTTGGGACAGATAATGCTAGAGAGTACGTCAACCAGATTCTCTTACCTTATTTTAATCATAGGGCATTATTCATGATTCATCATATGTTAATACACCTCAGCAAAATGGGGTAGCTGAAAGGAAAAATGGGTATTTACTTAACATTACCGGAGTGTTACTTTTTCAAGGGAATGTTCCTAACTCCTACTGAGGAAAGGCTGTTCTTACTGCTACATATATGATAAATAGGCTTCCCTCACATGTGTCAGACAACAAAAGTCCCTTAGAAATTCGTAATAGTTTTTACCCTTACTTGAGAACCTCAAATTGTCGCACACTTAGGGTATTTGTGTGCACTACCTATAGCCAACACAAGGATAAGGTAGACCTTTAAGCCATCAAATGTGTCTTCCTTGGTTACTTATCCACTCAAAAAGGATACAA
>JBBYHO010091571.1:5218-17718 GCA_038382025.1 Adansonia gregorii | reverse complement strand
TAATCCTATACAACATGATAGGACAAAGCATATTGATATTGATAGACATTTCATCAAAGAAAAATTAGAGGAAGGATTAGTGTGTATGTCCTTTATCCCATCAAAATGTCAATTAGTTGATGTACTAACAAAAGGGCTAAACAGTTCAAGTTTCCATGATCTTATATTCAAGCTGGGAATGGAACACATTTATTCCTCAGCTTGAGAGGGAGTGTTGAGGTGTTGATGAGTTGTAAATAGATTAAGAAAATTAAAAGCCATAAATAGATTAGAAGAATTAGTTGAAATCCCTTAAATTGAGGGATTAGATTAGTCAACTTGAAATCCCTTAAATTACGGGATTAGATTAGTCAACTTTCTAGACTTAGGAATTAGTTAGTTTCCTAATTTTCCCTTGTAATATACTATATAACACTATGTATTATCAATTAGAAATTAATCAAAATTTTTTTCCCATATCAGACTTTGTAAGAAAAATATATAAAAAGAAAAATCCTGAAAAGTCTAAAAAACAAATAAGAATCAATAAAAACAAGGAAGGGCATTTTTATAATTTGTTATTTACATCATTAAAAAGGTTATAACAAAAGAGGCTGTCTACTCAAAGGTGGTAAGGTATTTTTTATTTTATGTCATATTTATTTTACTTTATTATATTTTTGGTGTTTTTTTAAAAACCCTAAACATTTTATGTCTATGCCCGTAATAATCTCAAATGCAAATAAAGTCAGTTTGGTATTGTGAAGAGGCTGGTTCATCTAAATAAAACAATATGTATATATGGTAAAAAGTGATATGTGCATATTGTAAAAACAATATGTACATATAGCATAATTATATGTGCATAGTTATATGTTCTCTTTGTGAAGGGAACCAACCCTTTACAAAAAGAACTAATCTTTCCAAGAAAGAGAGCCATCTCCTTCATAAAGAGAACCGACCTCTCCAAAAAAAAAGGGTAGACAACAGGTACCATAAGCCTTCTATCTCTCATATCTATCTAGAAGTAAGTGTAGTTCACCAGTTCCACTAAATACTCCTATTTCTTCATATAGACTGTGTGAGAGCACAGTTATGCTTTGCCATAGAATAGATTAGCCTAATTCTTTTTTTTCAGTGCACTCGCTTTATATCTTTAGAACATAAGGAATGACGTGATGGGAAGAAAGTAGCCCTCGCCATTGTTTGACTGATCATTTCGTTGGCATCTTTCATTTATGTCCTTTTTTAGCTACCACTTAAGGATATAGTTCTAGATAAGTCAATCTTAGTGGGTCATTCACTATACTTCTTATCTCCTTCTATGACATGTTGTTATTGCCATTTTCCATATGTCAGTTACTTATTTTTACCCTGCTGCAAGTTAGCATCTCTGAAAAAATAGAGGATTTGATTTAGTGACTCTGCAATCTCTCTCTAAACAATTAAAATAAGGTAAAGCTTGAAGATAAGTTTTGTACAATATTAATTTTTTAGTCCTTTTAGTTGGGTGGGCATTGATCAGTCTTTTGACCTTTAAAAACAGTACATATGGATTTTCTGGCATGCGGCTTATGCCATTCGAGGTGGCTTAGCCCAACATTCATTTGCAAATCTTGTAATGAAATTAAGATTGCTAACCTTAAAAGCGAATTCACCTTTAGGTAATGGTTTTTGTTATACCATTGACTCTATATATTCATTAAATTGACTTTATTACATTTTTATATAGGTTCACTCCTTTTTTTGAAGAATAAATGCACTTCTTTTTACTTAATAAGGCTTTCTATAATAGGAGAAAAGCTTTCCATTTTTATTAAGTAACCTAACTTCCCCTGCCCATCCTACCGTCTGAGCTCTTTTTCCTCTTTATGCAATACTTAACTGACACAGGCCTACTATGTTTCTCACCCATGGCATTCTTACCAGATGGTCTTTAGCTAATAGTTCCATCTTGCTCGCTAGTTGTATGGGCGAGTTGTCCCTTATTGTTACATTCTATTAGGCTATAGATTACAAGAACAAATGTAACTAAGTGAGATAGAGGATGGGTTATACATTCCACTGTGCCAAGGTGTGAGGTGCAGGTGTAGACACCTAATTTTGTCTAGCCCTTTTCTTTGATGATTCAGAATAGCCAAGGTCAAAAATCAAGCAGCCGTCTTGTAGGTGATTGACCTCCTTCTTATGGACTAGGCTATTTAAGACCTATTTGGTCATGTTAAATTGGCTACGCATGCATGGGTGAAAGATTATAATTTCAGGGTTTGTAAAGAATATATGCCAATAAAAAAATGAATTTGGAGGGAAAAGTTAATTCTTAATTTTTTTCCATGAAATTAGGGTTTTATTTTTAATATGTTATTCATGATGTAATTTTCTTTTTTGAAAAAGTCTAAAAACCTTTTTCTTAAAATCTACAAGTTGATCATTGTATATTTTTACAGTACTTGTGTGCTATTTATATTTATTTTCACTTTAAAAAATAAATAATTATGGGAATAAGTCAACATCGACATTTATACCATAAGGTGTCAAATAGCCAAATGAATTATAATTTTTATGGTATTGCGATTTTCCTTTTTACGAGGATTGTTTTTTATGCTTCTTTGCATTAGATTATTTTTATCTTTTTCATCATTAAATACTTTCAACAAAAATATTGGATTCAATTAGTTTTCGTCTAAATTTGAATCCATTTTGGAATTTTTTATTTTTCAAAATACGAAATTTTCTATTTTGTAAAGTTTTTCATAAAATATTTCCAAGTTTAAGATTTTTTTTTACATTTTTCTATATTTTTTAAATTAAATATTTTGGATTCATTCTTTTCAGATTTAG
Organism: Adansonia gregorii; assembly: GCA_038382025.1. NCBI lineage: Eukaryota > Viridiplantae > Streptophyta > Magnoliopsida > Malvales > Malvaceae > Adansonia > Adansonia gregorii. Next base: position 14,898 of record JBBYHO010091571.1, on the reverse strand, counting down.
ATTCATTTTTGACTTTTTCATTTCTTTCCTATACAAAATTTTCATTCGTAAAGGCATTTCTTGTGAATATTTTATGAGTTAGAAATATTTTATCATTTTTCTCTTTACACATATGAGATTTTTCAATTTATTTATATTATTTCCTTTTAGAATTCAACATTTAGTATTTTTATTATATATGTTAATATGAGTCCATGCTTGAATATCCCACTTAGGATGTGACTTCAAGGAATTTTCCACTAACCCTTGTTTTTAGCATGAAAATTAAATCTTGTTGACATATAAGATTTTTAGAATTTCTCATGGCTTTAAAATCTAAGTAAAATCTTCAAATTTTCTTTAGATTTTTTTACCAAAATTTTTCAATTGAAGTTTTACACATTAATTTCATTAATTAAATTTTCCTTGCTGATTTTTAATTTAAAATTTCTACATGATTAAATTCTTAATTGAATTAATCACATGTGGAGTCTTCATTCATCATTTAAATGCATGGATTTTAATCCAACCCCTTTCTTTTTGCAATGTAGTCTTTCCAACACTTTTTTTCATTTAATTTTTAATTAGAGTTTAATACAAATTAATTCCTTCAATTCATTTTTTTTCCAGAAGGCACTTAATTAGAATTTTACATGGTTGTATTCTTAACTGAATTTTATCACATATAGAATTTTAATTGAAATCTTATGCACTAGAGTTTTAATTCAGTTTTTGTTATATACAATTTGGTCTTCTCAATTTAAATTTTTCATTTAATTTTCAATTAAATGGCTTGTTAGTCATGAATTAATTATTTTTCATACATATGTACAAAGGGCCTAACTAATTTTTTGTAAATGAAAATTTATTTTTTGATTTCTTATACATGGATTTCTCCAATTTTGAGCACTAACTAGTTTGATTGCATAGGCTTGGAAAATAACCCAAAGCTTAGTAAATCAAGTTCATTTGATTAATTTGACTTGTTAATTATACTTATTAGATATTATATTTTCCCTAATTTTTATTTTTAGTTAGGATTTTTATTTATAATTTTTCTAATTATTTTTTTAATTTGGTTATATAAGCTTAGGATAATTAGTCTAAGGCTTATTAGTTTAATATTCCCTAATATATTTATGATTTTCATACAAATTATATTTATATATGAAATATATATTATCTACAAATATAAATATTTTCATAATTATACTTAATTTTATTTAATTTATTTTGAATTTCCCCATGTAATTCATGTAAGGTGAAGAAAAGCTTTTCTAGCATCATAATTTCTCCACCTCCCACCTTGCCCAATTAATCTCTATGCATATAATAGTAGAAATTCTACTAACAAAATTGATGGGAAATAATTTGGAAAAGAAATAAAATAAATAAATAAGTAAAAGAAATTGAATTTGGCCAAAGAGGTTTTCTTCCCCCTTGGTTGAATCACCCCTCCTATAAGTAAGGGAATTTATTTCATGAAATTTTTCTTGTTTTTTTTTTATAGTCACTTGGTTTTCAAGTCTTTTAATTTGAGTTTTAAGTATTTTTAAGAACAAAAAACGTATTATTTTTTTGTTTTCTTTGAGCCTTGTTCATATTTCCATCATGCATTTGCATTCATTCTCATTATTTTGATTTCTAGAGTGCTTGATCCTTGTTGGTTGCTTAAAGAGCCTAATGAATTTAGGTGAAAGCCATGACCCACTTTTCTTTAATTTTGGTTCCCACTTGGTTTAAAATTCATCAAAACCATGTTTTTAAAGTTGCATGTTGTAAATTATATTTCCATAGAGTAGTATTAATTTTGAATTATGATGAACATATGTAATCTAGGCAAGGTGTTTGATTTCATGTTGTATAAAATTATGGAATTTTGGTTATGTTTATTCATAATTTCTTTAAATTTGTTTGCAAATGAGTGAATTGGCTTGTTAGTAATCTAGAATGTTTTCCAACATGTCATGCATACTTAAATAAGTGAAATGAATTTTTTTTGGGGGTTCCTTTGTTAAGGTTGAACCTAAGGGGAGATTTAACAAATTTCCCTTTTTTAAATCCATTAATGACCATTTTGTAATTTTTTTGAACTTTTAAAGGCCTATAATTAATTTTTCCATACTTTTTACGGCCTTGGAAAGGTATTTCCAAGTATTGGTCGAATGGTACAGGGCTTTTCTCACAAGTTTTCATTCTTTTTGGGTCATTTAGTAATTAAATTAAACTTTGAGGACAAAAACTAAGTTTTGAAAAGTTTTTGCTTGTAAATTTATGCTGGGTCAAATGGTTCTATGTCAATTTTGGGAACTTTTCATGTGTTTTAGATGTATTTTGGTGCATTTCCAAGCACTTTAGATTATTTTAGGTCTTTTTGTAATTTTTGAAACTGTAGGGAATAAATTGTAAATTTTGCAAAGAAATTTCTTTCAAGGCCATAAATGTTTGGCCAAATGCTTCTAGGACCCATGGGGGGACTTTTTATGCAATTTTGACATTATTGATGCATATTTTCATATCATTTAAGAGCTGCTTTGCAATTTTAAAAAAGTTAGGGATCGATTCATAAATTTTGCATTTTAAGGTTATCTAGGTCATTTCCACTATATAATTACCCAATTAAGTTATTTGTAGACCTTTAAGTGCTTTCAAGTATTTCTAAGGCTATTTAAGTCATTTCCACTATATAATTACCCAATTAAGGTATTTGTAGACCTTTAAGTGCATTTCATGTATTTTTAGACCATTTAAGGACTAAATTACAATTTTTGAAAGTTTAAGGACTAATCAGCAAAAAATTTGCATTAAAAGGCTAATTAGGTAATTTAAACTTGAAATTACCCATTTTGGGTATTATGGTCATTTATATACATTTCTTGCATTTTTTCACCATTTAGGAGTCAAATTGCAAGTTTGGAATCCTTAGGGACCTATTAGCAACTTTTGTTATTTAGGTCACCTTCACTTTATAAATTGCTTATTTAAGGTATAGTAATCATTTTGCCTTAGAACTGAGTCCTTAAAGCCACATAGAACTTTCATGTCACATGCACTTGGGAGTAGGTTAGTGATTTCATTTTAAAATTGAGTCCTTTAGGGTCACATAAGTACTTTAATATCATATGCACGATAGCGGTATGCCGTTCATTTTAAAGTCCGTTAGGGTCATAGAACTTTCATGTTGAATGTACATTTTAAAAGCTAACTTGGTCTCTTTAACCAAAACCAGGCCTTTAGGACTAGTTTCTACAATATTGTATAATCGTGTCCTAGGAATTTGTTTTGTATTAAAATTAAGGCAATGTCTTCAAGTTAAAATGACATGTGATTTCTCCTAGCATATGAGAGGGGTTTCAAGGATCAATTTAATAAACAGGTATCCTTTTTAAAATGACTAAAAATAAGGATTTTTGGAATTTCATATAAAAACTTCATATTTCTTTGGCTTCATTTGGTTGTTAAAATCCTTTATCTTTTCAATGGCATTCATCATCCAAGCTTGAGTGCACAATGCAACTTGCCATGTTAGCTCATGATGCAATAATCAAGGAGAGAGATAGCTGATTAAGCATACTGCAGTCACTGCAATGGTCATAAGTTCTCACCGAAAGGATAAAAAAATAACTGAGGAAAAAAGAAACCATGAAGAATCAGAAAGGGTATGAATGGCATTTTTATTCTAAAAATATTAAAAACATGATTTTCTCAAATGAAATAATAAAATTAGTTTAGGAAAATTTTTGAAATATAGGAATTATAATTAAATACCAAATTCCAAAGCCAAATAAAAATTAAGATTTAAATTAAAGAAACCAATCAATGGGTGTCACGAGAGAGATCAAATCCTTACTTGTGCCGTAATTGATATCGCCATGTGCCCATGATTTCTTAGATGACGCACGCAACTTAAAAAGATTCCTTGATTAGGATGTTTGTTGGTGTGATAGGGTGAGAAAAAGATGATTCTCGTAATGGGAGTGGGGAAATTGTCAGATAAATCGCTTGTCCAATTGATTTTGGATGGCCACCACAAAGTGGCCAAAAACTTAGAGTCACCACCAATCATTTTTGTCTAGGCATGATTGAACACCTATTAAAACTGGTATTTTTGAGCTATAAACTCAATATTGATTTTACGATCTGTGCATACTAGAATTCATTAAAAAGAGTCTGGGAGTTGGTTACATGTAAGAAAGGATTAGCTCCCCTACAACACCTTAAATCAACCATCTAGCAATAAGTTATCTAGATTCGATCTTTTCAATTTTTATATAATGATTATTCATATGTAATCCCTTTTTATGGTGTATTTTTTAAAAAATATTAAATCTAGATTTTTATAATAAATTTGTACCTCTCTATGTAACTAAAAAATAAAAAGAAACATAGAGCTTTTGAGATAATTTTCAAATTTTTAATTAGAAGAGGATATTCCATGTCGAGCACTAAAGTGATATTAATATAGAACATTGCCTCGAGTCTTTCAAAATTTGATTTTTAAAATGTGAATGTAAAATTATCATTAAGAAAAAGAACATGTTAATAAGATATAGAGAAATATAATAAATAATGTGTAAAAATAAAACACACAAAGCAAATAAAGAAGGGTTTGTAGGAATATGTCTCATAACTATCATTGCTTATATAAAAATAACCAAATTAACAATCTCGAAATGTATTTGGACTTGTTGTTGGAGGAAGTCTCAAGGTAAGTAACAATATTTCATAAATACACAATGAAAACAATCAAGGTCATAGTAGAAAAGAATAAAAAAGATAAAGTTGAGACTCTCTAAACCAGATTATCTTGCGTGATTTTGATTAACCTTTAAAATCAAGAACCTAAATAACACATCAAGATCTTAGCATATCTCAATCTTGAGAAGTCTTTTAGCAATTCCATGAACCAAAAGCACGTATACCAAGCTTGGTTTTTGTAAACCAAAGTTGTCCAAACATCCAGCCTCTAATTGTTATCCACGCAGGTGACTTAAAAAACTTTTAATAAGGTTAATATTTTGTTTGCTAGGAGCTATTCTAGCAACTTTGGTTTTACAAAACTTCTGTTGTATTTAGAAGACTTTGATTCAACAATCAAAACAAGGTGAAGAAAATAAATTTTCTTTAAGAAATCAAGATTTGTGTAATGGCTTTTAGAGTTTCTAGGCAAAAATGCAATCCAATATTTCAAGGTCTTCTTGGCCAAATTTGTGAAGCCTTCTTATGCCTTATGGGAGGGTAAACATGAATTAATATATCTAGGGTTCAAAATTTTAATTCATAAGAAATTACAATTTTGGCCATGGCCTATGTGAACTTATTCAAATTGGGACTAACTAACCATTACTTGTATTAGCTATATTAGCCTCATCTTATTTTAATTTCAACAAATCACCTTTCTGTGTGTGACCTATTAGGCCACCATTATGTTAATAATAAATATAAAATGCCTAATTAAGAGTAATTATATTTATAGACCAAGATTGTTATCTAGCCATGCATCATGGCTACCCAACATGCGGGGAGTGCCAATTTGGTTTTTTTAGCAAGACTGTTAGTGTTCAACATCATAGTGTAATAAATACCCTTTCATCATATATCCTGAAATTAGCAAGAGCATGGTTTAGTGTCTTTTTTTTAGCCCATTCTATATTAGTATGTGTCACAATATGGCCAGGATACGAATCCTAACCCGTTGGGCTTAAAAAGATGGGTGAACACCTTATTCATATATATATATATACACATATATCCCTATCATTATTTTTTTGCATATGGGGACCAAATTGTTGAGATGAATTGCTCACTCGACTTAACTTTAAATAATAATTATAAAATGACCATTTTTCTTGAAGATGCCACCAATCTATTTTAGCTAGGTGAGATTGGTTACTTCCCAAAGTTTGTATTTTGAGAGTTATGAAACTTTTAAAAATAAACTCTGAGGTCTGCGCTTGTACCAAAAATTGCATGAGAAGGTTTGGGAGTCAGTTACAATCATGAGTGAATTGATACCTATTAACTAAGTGTTGACATAAAATTTGATTTTTATTTGGTTTTAACATCTGGTATTGAACTATAATTCCCACATTTCAAAATTTTCATACATCTAAATTTATTATTCTGTTTGAGAAAATTGACATTTCTTTTTAAAGTTCAAAATATCTTTTGCAAGCCATCAGAGGACTGAAAGAATACAAAATGTTAGAATATTTTTCTATGCCTCATTGGAGGACTAGAGGAATATGAAAGGTTTTATTTTTACGAAAATAAAAAATTCTCTATCTTACTTGTTTCGAAAAAAGATATCTTGTTGTTAAAATAATCTGTGAAACCTTTTCCATATGCTGAAAGACATTCCATGCATTACTTTAACTCTTAGCCATTTCCTTACTTTTATAAGAATTCCAATTTTTACAGAAAATGATAGAACTTATCCGAAGATCTAGTCTTGACTACTGATACAAAACTAGACTTTAATGACTCGAAATTGGTCAAAGAGACCAAAATGTCCCCTAAGGTGCAATTTTAACATGAAAGTATCCATGATGACTTTAAAGGACTCGGTTGTATGGTAAATTAGTAAATTGTCTCTAAGGTATACTTTTGATGTAAAAGTATCCTGTTAACCCTAAAAGACTCAATAACATCATGAAAATGGCAAACTTATCCCTAGTATGCACCTTTAACATGAAAGTATCATGCTGATCACATAGGACTTGGTTCTAATCTAAATGACTAAAATGTCCCTAAGGTTTACCTTTAATATTAAATTATCTCGGTAACCTTAAAAGACTTGATAACATCATGAAAGGATAAACCTATCCCTAATGTGCACCTTCGACATGGAAGTATCCTGGTGATCACATAAGACTTGGTTCTAAGGTAAATTGCTAAAATGTCCCTAAGCTCTACCTTCAACATGAAATCATCTTGATAACCCTAAAAGACTTAAAATCATCATGAAATAACAATTATACCTTAACTGGGTAACTCGGATATCAAAGATGACCTACAATATAAAAATTGCTAATAGTTCTTTAAATTTCTCAAAATTGCATTTTAACCCAAAATGGCTAAAAATGTTAAAAATGTTATTAAAATGTCCAAAATACCTTAGATGGGTAATTTGATGTTTGAAAAGACCCTTTAGCCCTAAAAACAAGGTTTTACAAAATGAGCCTTAAATTTTTCTAATTTTGCAAAATAGTTCTAAAATGAAATAAAATATATAACCAAACATCAAACATATCAAAATCAACATGGAAAATTTATCACATAATCCAAGAACCATTTGGTCAAGCACCTTTAACCTTGGAACAATTTTTTTTTCAATTTTTCCAAATGTATCCCTAAACTTTATAAAATTACAACAAGGCCTCTAAAAGGCTAAAAATACATGAAATGCATTTAAACATCTTAAAATTGCATGAAAACACCCTTAAGGTTCTCACCAAGCATTCAGCCAAGCCTGGATGGCCTTGGAAAAAATTTTGCTATTTTGCAATTTAATCCCTATACTTTCCATAATCATAAAATAGAAAAAAATAAAAAAAAACCTTCACCAAATCACACATACAAGATTTCACCAAGCTTGGATGTACCTATCCAAAGCTTTACAAAATTTTAAAAGTTATTTTTAGACCTCTAAACTTCCAAATATTGCAAACTAATCCTAACTATCATAAAAGCAAGAAATAAAATTTCATTAAAAGCCATAATCATATGTGGTCAAACTTCAAAATAACCAAGAAAATTTTCTTTTTATAACATAAATGCATATCCTAATCTTTACCAAGCTCAAATCATCATCAACATAATGAAATCACAGGAAAATGAATGTATAAGCATACTTTATCAAATATTCACATGAAAATACCAAGGAAAATAACATAATCATGAATATATCTATACAATAAAACTAGCAACATATCCACAAATGCATATTTTCTAGATGAAAATCAAACTTTTGTTAAGAAAAAAAATCAAATTTAACAATGAAATCAAGAAAATTTTTCATAGCTTTTACCTTTGGCCTTTCAACATAAATCAAAATCCACGAGCACAAGTGATCATTAAGCTCACTAAAAGGAAGAAATATGATGGAAACTATTGAAGTGAGCCGAAATCAAAATTTTTCTACATGAAACTACGTTTAAAGCTTTAAAAATCTTAATAAAACTTGAAAATTCTAAGGAAAAATCATCAAATTTGCTATCAAAGCCATTCCTTGTGAAATTAAATATCCTCCTTATATTCATAAGGGAGGGGATTTAGCTAAGGGAGACAAAATCTCCGTTGGCTGAATTTTACCCTTATTTTCTTTATTATTTTCATTTTATCCATTTAATGGAATTTTTTGGTTTACATAACAATTAATTAATGTTTTTTGTCTTTTTGTCATAATCATCATATATGAGTCATAAATCTAATCTTGGGCTTTATTATGAGTCATAAATCTAATCTTAGGCTTCATGATGGCTTGGATAATCTTAACTTAATAATAATAAAAATCTTTATTAAAAATGCCATGAAAAAATGAATTAAAAGGATTAAATTGTAATAAATTAAAAATTAAGCGTTCAAAAAATAAAATTCACATGATAAATTCAATTAAGAATTTAATCAAGTAGGAAGTCCAATTAAAAAAATTTTGGCCTAAAAGAATTAAGAAAAATTTTAGAGAGAGTAAAAATTTAGTGGCCTTTGTTGGAAAATCCTAAACAGGCTTGTTGGGCTTGTTGAAAATTCCAAAATAAGCTTGTTGGGCTTGTTAGAAATTCCAAAATAAGCTTGTTTAAAAATTAAACTAGGCTTGTTGGAAAAAATCAAAATAAGCTTGTTTGAAAACAAAGATGGGCTTTAAGGTTTGTTAAAGACGTTATTGGCTCATTGGGCTTTTATGGCCCATTAGTTACATTTGAAAGTTTTAAGCCTATAGAAAAATTTTCTTGACCGTAAAAATAAATAAATAAAATAAATAAAAATATTTAATACGTGAAAACTCAAATAAAAATTTCATGGAAAATTTTTAAGTGAAGGAAATAAACTAAAATGACCTTTTATTAAAATTTGAAAGAAAAATATCTAAGAATAATAAAATTCTAAACTATGGCAACCTAAAATGAAATTTAACATATTACTCAAAATATTAATTAATAAAAATAATAAGGATAAAAACTTGAAATTCAGAGCAAGTTTTACTAGAAAATTTGCAAGTATGGCACTAGCGATATTATGAAATTTTCAAAATTAATGAATAAATTTAACACCTTGACACCTCATGGTATAAAATGCCAATATGGATTTTTTTTCTAGAATATTTTTGATTTTTCAAGGTGAGTATAGGCATAAATACTACCCAGGTATCGATAAAAATATATGATGATTGACTCCCAAAATTTTAGAAAAAAATCTCAAAAAAAAATTCCTCTAGATGGCAAATTTGACTTTGTAACCATATCCAAAAATGAATTTAAAAATTTCAAAAGAATAAATTTAAAAACTAATTTTTACCTTAATATTTGTCTTTTTTATCCGAGATTTGTTCTATACGGCCTTTGAAATGGCAAATTTTTCTATCACATGCACAAGTGGTCATTTATGCATAACCAACTAGGTCTCGAAATGCTTAGTCCTCATAGATGAGGTTAAACCCCAGTAAGACGATGGCCTAATTTTTGATCTTAGATATTTAGGGA
>JBBYHO010091465.1:0-44780 GCA_038382025.1 Adansonia gregorii | reverse complement strand
GTAGGCTTAATTTCTTCCTTCTCTTTGCTATTATTTAGCAAGAAAAGGATGAAAAGAAGTAGCTTTTTGGTGGTATGATTGATGGTGAGGTTTTTAAGGGTCAAAATGTGTGGAAAGTTGGGTTCCTAAAGGTTTTTTAGTGGTGGTTTGGGGTAGCTACGGGAATGGAGGTTGGTTATGAGTGAAGACAATCGAATAGTGCTTTTGGTGAGCTTTTGAAGTTAAAATTGTTGGAGAATTTTTTAGAATCCATGAAGAGTTTTTTGAGATTGTTAAGAGTCTTTTTTTGATGGCTCACCTCTTCTTTCTTTTTGGCTGATCATTACTCTTTTTAAGAGATAATACAGAGGTATTATAATTTTTCTCTTTTGCCCCGGGGACATCTCCAGCTACCATGCTCAGCTGACTCTTTTTTTTATTGCTTTTGCAATGCTAAGCAAGGAGGTAGAAAGGCTACAGCAGCCTCCCAGCAAAGATATGCCTACTGCCCTCTAACAATCGTATATCTTATGAAAGTGACCTTTGTCAATGGTTGTTTGGGCTTTAAAATTTGTTTAAAATCCATTAATGAGCCCATAGTTGAGGCCTACAATGTTATATGATAGTTCTTTGGTGCAAAAACATGTTTAAATTGGGTTCTCAAAGGCTGAAAAATGGCTCAAACTAGGCAAAAATGCCTTAGTCTATCGATACATAACATGTTGAATTGATACACAAGGTATATTTTACTCTTGAGTATTGATAAAATTAATTGTGTATCGATACTAAGAGCAAAAAACGTTTCCAGTCTTGAGACTTATAGGCCAGTATTGATACTCCATGGATCTATATTGATAGTCATGCTTGTGTATCAATACATTTTGCCAAAAATCATAACTTTAGCTACTAGAAAGTCTGTATCAATACATACATGCCATGTATCAATACCACATCTTGGGTATCGATACCAAACCCTTTTATATCGATATTACATGTGAAAATTCAAGTTTTTTGCACCGTAAAGGCCTCATCAATACGTGTGCCTTAATATAACTTGTACGAGCCTGCAACTTCCTAATTTACCTCAACTTAGTCGCAAACAAATTTGGTTGCCAGAGATTATGCCTTAGGTTGCCAGAGATTGGTCGGGACAAAATGAGGTGTCTACATACTCAAATTTAGTCAAAAAGACCAAAATATCACCTAATATGCAGCTTTGACATGAAAGTATCCCAATGACCTTAAAAGATTTAGTTTTGAGAAACAAGGCTAAACCTTAAAGCTTTTGGTATATTTTCTCCCTTTGCTTTATTTAGTTTATTGTTTTCAGCATTTGCATCATTGTAGTGACCTTTTTCATTTTACCGTGACCATTTTAGATTCTCATGCATTATTATGGCCTTGGTTGTGGTAGTCTTAGGCTTTGGATGATCCTTTTGATGCTTTGATGGTTAAATATACCATGTTTAATTTTCACCATCACAAAAGCCCCTGTTCATGCATTTCTTGTCATGTTTCACCCACCTTCACATGTTCAACTCAAACTTGAATATTCACTATAAAATGTCTTGAGCATATTCATGCATTTTTTTTGCATCTTGTTAGGTTTCATGGAACACATATGTCATATTGAAAATTCCAGCATGTTTTCCTTGTTTAACATGTTCATATCATTTTTCATAGCATGATTAATGATGTTGTTTATGAAGTTAATGTGTCCACGTATCCTTTTTACTCATTTCCTTGCATTTTTGCTATCTTTTCCTTGCCAAAACATATTTTTTTTTGTTTAAATGTGTCATCTATATCCATTTTCATGCATGCCATATTTTGTTCTTAAGATGTTCATCGAAATATTTGCTTGTTAACTGCAAAAATCTGATTTTTAGAAAAACCCCAAGTTAAATTTATGTTACCTCCAATAAATGGAGAATAAAGTAGATTTAATATTTTTACAAAAGTAGTGCTTCGATCTTGGGGATAAATCAAGTTTTCTATGTTTGGATTCATGGTTAAATGAAGTTAAAAGTTCTACTTTCCAAAATAAAATACTTGTTTTAAAATGTTTAGGCCTTGATCTAGAGCTTAATGGCCTTATTGATGACATAGTCAATGATATTTTTCATCATCCTAAACTACTTTAGGGACTGTGTAAATAAGCATGTGAAGCCCATGTCACCCAATCCTTTCTATCATGGACAATCGAATGTCTTTGGCTCGAGTTTAGTCTTACAAAACTCAAAAATACCAAAAGGCTCCCATTTTTTGCTTTAGTAGCACTATGCACACCAATTAAAAAATTTGTTTTCAAGCCAAAGCACATTTTCCTAGAATTTTTTGATATTTTTTCTTGAAAGAGCATTGAATTAGCTTTCTAAAATTGCCTTGTTTGTACCTAAACCATTACGGATGAAGAAGTTATGATTTTTTGAACTTTTGCTATTTAAAACTTATAAAACCAATAGTTTGCACTCTCTTTGGATCATTTTGACCCATCAATTATTTTTCTAAATTTTCAAAATATTTTTCTCAAAAATTTCATGACATTCCCTTTCTAAAAAGGTATCATTCACTATCTAACAATCCTTAATGAGTCCAAGGTGATTTTTCAAAGTTTGCTACACCTTTTCCTATGCACATGCTGTCAGTGCTAAAACCAACCTGAGTTCAAAAATTAATTCTCTCTAGAAAGTGATTTTTTTTAGGATTTTTACAATAATTTTATGCTAATCCTTATTGAGTCACTTTTCCAATAATATCTTATTTATCCTCAAAAGCCTTTGGATGAACCTAAAATAAATTTGGAAAAAGAGAAAGCGCAATGCTATCCCCTATTTTTGGAATTAAAATTAGCTTAATATCTTGACACACCTTTATCGAGACATTCAAATGTCTCGAAATGCATCTGATTGATTCCAATGGAGTCATGGACTATAACACAAGCCCTTTAGGCTCAGATGAAGCCTAATAAAAAAAAGATAATTTTATTCAAATTGTCAGTTTCTATTTTTAATATACCTTTTTCACCCAAAATATTTATTTTCTCTATAAATATCAAAATTTTTATCATTAGGGATACTCTAACCCTACCTCTTTGAGGGGATACTCCAACCTTGCTTTTTATTCAAAACTTAAATTTTCTTTCTTTTAGACTATCTTATTGTAGATACCTATTTTATCTTGGCCTATTCTCTAATAGTCCAAAAATATCTGAGATCAAGGATTTAGCGGCCACTTGATGCACGTAGCAGAATTTACTACTATTTCAAATGTCATACAGAATGAATCTCGGATGAAAAAGACGAATCCAAGGTAAAATAACTAGCTTTTAACCTTATAATTGTGAAATTTTCAAATTTATTTCTATAGACGTTATCATGATCAAATTTCCCATTCTTAGAAAGTTTTCGAGAATTTTTCATTAAATTTGAAAAGTTGACCTATGTATATTGTTACTGGTATAATTATGTTATTTATGTCGATATGCACTCCAAAAAATCAAAATTATTAAAGGAAAATTCATATTGGCATTTTATACCACAAGGTGTCAAGTTATTTATTTTAGTAATTTATTTTGAATTTTTCACAGTACTACAAGTATCATGCTCGTGAAAATTTTTTTATGAAAGTATTTTGGATTTTAGATTTTCATCTTTATAATTTTTAAATTAATATTTTGAATAATACGTTATATTTAATTCATTTTATATAAGTGTTAATGCATTTTTTGAAATTTTCTCAGTTCTAAAATACGAATTTTCTTTTATTTGTAAAATTTTTGGTAGGCACATGTATATGCATTGGATTCTCTTCCACGTATATGGAGGGGGCAAAGTAGCTTTGCCTTCTACGGTGTTAGCCTCTGCTTGGCCAGTGAAAAGCCTACCAGATGTAAATTCCTGTGCCTACCCGAGGTGTTAGCCTCGTGATTGGCATGGAAGATGCTCCCACTCGAATTGAATGAACCAGTAATAGGTAAGGATTATGGTACCTCATCAGTCTTTTTTGAACTCAAGAAGCAATTTGAGAACCATTTTAGATGATTAATTGAAACTTTATGTAATGAACTAGAGGGCTTCACCTAGTTAGAGCCATACCCAATTCTATAGGTACCAAATTAGGTATACAAGGGGGAACACTTCTAACCTTTTACTCTTATAATTTGATTTTTTTATATTAATAAGTATTGTTGTATTGTTATGATACATTTTATTTACTTTTTGTATTCTTTTGCTATATTATGAATGATATTTTTAATTTTTTTGGCTCGACATTCATATCCCATAGAAACTTGTAAATGCTTTTTTGCATTGTTTATTTACATCTATAAAGCTCATACCTTTATATGCTCATGCATTCATTGTACTAAAATAATTTTATTATATTTACAAGAATCACAACATGGATGGTAATATTAAGGCAAGAATCAGCGTGTTAAAGTCCATTCAAGAGTAATTAGGTGATAAAGTCTAGGGAATACAAAAAAAAACAAAAAAATGATACAAATGATCAAAGTTCCAAAAAATGAGCTTTACCTCAGAACACCCTCATTTTTAATGAATTTAGAAGGTCAAAATTTAAGAGATGGATTAGAAACTCGAGTAAGGGCTCTGAAAGAGTTAGTCAGAGGAATAGGATAGGAGATCTAAAAGATAAAAGAACAATTATGTTGATTGACAAAAATTGTTAAAGATTTTTTGGGTGATCCCGAAGGATTACCATTGCTTTTAACCCAACCCTTGGCATTTAAAGACCCAAAGATCGGACTTAGTGAACCATCAAATCAAAATCCCAATCTTTTGCCCATGCAGATGATTAAAATAAACCCACCTAATTCTGCACTTGTACAAATTAATCTGCCTCTCAACCTTGCAAGTCTTCATGATTCTAGGCAGCCAACTTCTGATAACCATACCAAGAAAAGATCACAAACAAATCGTAAATTTTATCCAATTCTACTACCCTATGAGGAACTATACTCTATATTGCTTTAACATCGGTTTGTTGTTCCTGAATACATTCTTCCATATCACCCTTCTTATCCTGAATGGTATAACATTTGTGAACATTGCGAATATAACTAAAGAATAAGAGGACATTCAATCGAAGCATGCTTTACCTTTAAAAAGAAAGTTCAAAAGCTACTTGATGCTAGCATAATCTGGTTTAAACCAAGGATAAATGTTGCTACCGAACTCTTTCCTTATTATTAAAGGCATTAGAACATTTGGGGCAATAAAATGATCATGGAGACAACCTTTTAGTTGTTAGGACTTGTAAATGTAGGCTTTGTTGATATAAGGTTTGGTAAATATAATGTATGCAAATGAAGTAATAATGGAAAATTTTGTAAATATAAGGTTCAAAAAAAATGTCTAAGACTTACAAAATTTCCCTAAAAGCACTAACGTTAATAGAAAAATAAAGTGTTTGTAAGAGCGGTTTTTTTTGTTCCATGTTCTTATGAATCTTGTAAATGTACACCAGCTATAAAGAAATAACTTAGTGGGTTTTGGCTTATGAAACGATAGTGTAGAATAATGACTTGAATTCCACAGATTCTTGCCTTTGTAATAATCTTCATGGCTGATACTTGGCTCATTGCTTGACATCCAATTTGTCTTATCAGATACTACTCTATTCATTCATTCCTTTATTCATTCTTTTACCTGTTCATTAATTCATACATTAATTTTTCCATTTATTGACATAAACACATGGATGATAACAAAAATAAATGTTAACAAGATATATGTGTATTCATGTCTACTAATTTAAGTTCTTTTTCAGACTGTCTTATTTTGGATACCTAATTTTGTCTTGGCCTATTCCTTAATAGTCCAAAAATATTCAAGATTAAGGATTTAGTGGCCACTTGGTGCACGTAATAGAATTATTGCTATTTCAAGTGTCATACAGAATGAATCTTCGATAAAAAAGATGAATTCAAGGTAGAATAATCAGCTTTTAACCTTACACTTGTGAAAATTTGAAATTTACTTTTATAGATGTTATCAGGATCAAATTTCCATTTCTTAGGAATTTTTCAAGAATTTTTGTTAAATTTGGGAAGTTGATCGCTGCATATTTTTATAGATATAATTGTAGTATTTATGCTGATATGGCACTCCAAAAAATAAAAAATATTCAAGCAAAAATTCATATTGGCTTTGAATTTTTATTTTAGTAATTTGGTGTCAAGTTACCATATTACCATATGGTGTCAAGTTGTTTATTTTAGTAATTTGCTTTGAATTTTTCCTATTACTGAGTATCATGCTTATAAAATTTTTTCGAGTAAAATTATTTTGGGTTTTGGATTTTCATTTTTACTATTTTTTAAATTAATATTTTGAATAATATGTTAAATTTAATGCATTTAATATAAGTTTCAATGTATTTTTTTAAAATTTTTCTGGTTTTAAAATACAAATTTTCCTTTATCTGTAAAATTTTTTCAAGAATCTTCTTTAGTTTTAAGCTTCAAAATTCCTTAAATGTTTCCATTTAACCATCATTAAATTGGTTTTTCAAAATTCATTTTATTTTATAATTTTTGCATTTTCATTCAGGATTTTCCCATTTCAAAATACAAAATTTTCTACTCTTTAAATTTTTTTTAGGAAGATTTTTTTGAGTATCTAATTTTTAAAATTCTTCAAATATTATTGTTTAATTCATAGTAAATCAATTTTAAAAATTTTATTTTATTTTATGAGTTTCACACTTTCTTTCATAAGTTTTTATTTTGGAAATATAGAGTTTTCTACTCTGTAAATTTTTTCAAGATGATTTTTCTTAGTTTATAATTTTTAAAATTCTTTAAATATCTTTATTTAATTCACATTAAATCTTTTTTCAAAATCCAATTTATTTCAAGAGTTTTGCATTTTCTTTCAAAATTTTACTATTCTAAGATACAGAGTTTTCTACTTTATAAATTTTTTTGGGTAAGATTTTTTGAGTTTATAATTTTTAAAATTATTTAAATATTATTTTTTAATCCCTACTAAATTAGTTTATAAAATTCAATTTATTTTATGAGTTTTGTATTTTTTTGTATACGATAATTTTCTCGATAAGGGTTTTTCTCGTAAAATTTTATGAGTTTGCTATTTTTTATTTTTTCTGTAAATTAATTTTTTTTATTGTTTGATTAAATTAAATTGATCATATGAAATTTTATTTCAAATACATAATTTTTAATTTTTACAATTTAGTCTTTCTAATTAATTTTGACGGTATAATTTTATATATATTACAAATATCTCACAAAATCTCTAAAAATGGATGATGTCATGGATGATACAATCATTAAAATGACAAAAACAATAAATTTACATCAAACCACTTTTAATCTAAATCAAAGCAATTAAAAAAGGTTAGTTATTACTTAAAGTAAAAAAAATAAAAAAAAAAAGAAAGATGTTCAGCCAAGTGTTGTTTATTCAACCCTTGGATCGAAAGCTTCCCCTGTAAATAGGGGAAGCATGAATTTGAAAGAAGCTTTGGTTATTGATTGAAAAAAAAAAAAGATTCCTAGAAAAGTTTAGGAAACTATTAGCCATATCATTCTATACCACCATTTTACCATCCCTCCCACCTTGAGAAACCATGGACAAGGCTTTCCATTGTCAAATTTAGCCATTTTCCATAGAAATTTTTAAGAAATTTTAAGTTTTCAAGTTTTTCAAGGTATTTCATGTAGAAATTTTGTAATTTTTGCTTCCTTTCATCATTTTTCTTCTTTTGTTATGAGGCAAAATCATGTTAAGCTCATGGATTTTCATCCATGTTGAAAGGCTAACATGTTGACAATGCTCAATTTTTATATATTTGTTGATATATTTAATATATTTTAACTTAAAGCTTGATTTTTTATGAAATATTGTTATTCATGTTAGTTGTGTTGTATATATATGTTTATGTTTATATTGTTATTTTTAATATTTCGATGTTAATATGTTGATTTAAATATTTAAATATTTATTTTTTATGATTTTATTTTTCTATTCAAATTTCATGATTTCATTCTTGTTTATTTCATGATTTTGTGCTACAAAATGTTGATGCATGTTTGCTCCTCACCTTGGCCGAATTTAATATGAATTGGTGATGATGGTTTCGTGTATATTTTTGTCTTGATTTCATGTTTTCTAGTTATTTTGTAAATATTAAAAATTTTAGGGACTAAATTGCAAAATACATAAAATTTTTGTACCATTTTGTTTTGGCTATTATAGGCTATTTGGAATGATTTTGTATGTTTTGGAACATGTTTTAGGCATTTTAACATTTTAGGGATAATTGTGCAATTTAAGAAAAGTTTAAGGACTAAATTGCAAAATAAATAAAAATATGTTTTATGGCCAAAGTGCTTGGCCGAACCCTCATGTATATTTTTGCCATGATTTTTTTGTTAATTTTCACGTGGTTTAACGATTTTCGGTGGGATTATGTAGTATTTTTTCATGTAGGGACCTAATTGTAAAAATTAGAAAGTTTAAGGACTATATAGTAAATTTTATTATTTATGGGTAAGATGGTCATTTTTATCACACTTAATATTTCTACTATTCCTTTGGTTTCCATAAGGGTATAGGAATTTTTAAAACTTTTTATGTCGTTTTTGTTTTTCGTGGGGTATAAAATGTAATGTTTAAAAGTTTAGGATCTCAATTGCAAATTTTGCATTATAAGTCAATTTTGATATTTTAATTTTGGCCTTCATGGTAGAAAAATCATTTCTTATCATTTTCATGTCCATTAAAGGTACCAGGATACTTTAATGTCAAAGATATACCCTAAAGGTATTTTGGTAATTTCCTCAAACAAAGTCTCAGATACTTACCAGGATGCTTTCAGGCCATAGGTGTATATTTAGGACAGCTTCATCATTTTATAATCATTTTTGTGTCTGTTAGGTTACCCGAATACTTCTATGTCGAATGTAGACCTTAAAGACATATTAGTAATTTATGTAAGAACCAAGTCCTATGTGATCACCAGGATACTTCTATGTTGAAGGCGTACAGTAGGAATAGGTTCATTTGTTTATAAAGTCTTAGAATCTTTTGGTACTAAGATACTTATATATTGAAGGTACTCCTTAGAGGCATTTTAATAATTCATTTATTTTAAAATCGAATCCTTTACAGTCATCGAAATACCTTTCAATTGAAAGTGTATGTTAGGGAACATGTTGGTCACTAGGATCCTTAGAATTGAGTTTAGTACTTTCTGTCTAAATCGATTCTTAGGGTAATTTTTAATATTTATAATAAAATTGGAATTTTTGTAAATTAAGGCAATGCCTCTGATGTTAAAATAGTACATAAAATTCCTATTAGAATATGGGAGAGGTTTTACGTATATTTTAATAACGAGACATCTTTTTCAAATGAAAATCAGAATCTTTCAACTTTTGTAAAAGGCAAACCTTTCGTGTTCCATAGGTTCTCTAGTAAGGTATGAAAGAGAATGATAAAAACTTTCATGTTTCCTTTTGGTCGTCCGGGAGGGTGCAAATGATCTTTTATTTTAAGCACATAGGAGTTATAATTAAATATCAAATATTGAAATCAAATAAAAATCAAATTTAAGCTAACATGGGATTAATAAGGTAGTGATTACCGAGCATCACGAGAAACTCAATCCTTACTTATAGTTGTAATCAACTCTCAAACCCTTTTAAGCGATCTTTGGCATGAATGCAAACACTAAAGTTTATTTTTAAAAGTTTCATAACCCTAAAAATATAAATTTCGACAAGTGACCAATCTCAGCTGGCCAAAATAAGATTGGTGGCAACTCCAAAATAAATGGTCATTTTATAATGACTATTTAGAGTTAAGTCGGGTAAGCGACTTATCTCAACAACTAAGTCCCTAGGTACAAAAATAAGGAATAATAAAATATAACAATATATGCCCTTAAAATAAAAAAATGATATATAGATATAAATAGAAACAAAAGGTACATTCATTATTTTAAGTTGAACTAGTTAGGATTCATATTAGGACTACATTATGACACTTAGGACTTCTAATTAAAACCTTTTTTTAAACATATCTAAAATTTTTATCTTTTTAGATACTCCAACCCACTTTTGATGGAATATTTCAGCCTCGCTTTTCACCTAAAATCTAAATTTTATTTCTCTCGAAACTTTTTGAGTCTTTTAATTAAAACTCTAACTTTTTTTGAACACATCCAAAATCATCACTATCAGGGATACTCTAACCCTACCTTTCGATGGGAGTGCTTTTCAAATTTCACTCGAAATCTAAATGTTCACTCTCGAACATCTCCGGGTTTGCTAATCATAACCTTCTTTTTCTATCAATCAAGTTACCACTAATCTAAACATCTCTCAAAATTGTCATTCTAGTTATTTCTCAATAATCGAAGACAATTACGAGATACATTTCAATCGTCCCTTATTTTTTGCTTTTTTATGTTTATTTTTATGCAATGTTATTATATTTTTTTGTCTTACTAACATGTTTCCTTTTGTAATGGCCATCATGCGTTCATATTTTAAAATTGTTTTAAAAAATTACAAGGCAATGTTCTACATCAGCATCTCTCCAATGCTTAAAACAAAATATTTAAATTTTTAAAATTTAATCCAAGAATTATTTTCATAAAAAGATCCTATGTTCCCTGAACCTCTAAGGTGCATAGGTGATCTAAATTTTCTTTCAAAACACAAATTTATAATTTTCACAAAATTCTTGCATTAAAAAGGGATTATGTTAGAAATATAATAAAATGGAACTGATTAAATTGAAACCAAAGTTAGAGCATACTAATTTCGGGCATCGTAAGGTTGTTAATGCTTCCCTAGTCGTAACCAACTCCTAAACCCAATCGATAAATCTCTAGACCTTGCAGACCTTAAAACCAATATTTCAAGTTTCATAACTTAGACTATTGTTTTCAATAAGCATCAATCCTGCCTAGCTCAAAATGATAGGTGGTGACTCTAAATTTGTCGCCACTTCATGATAGTCTTCTGAATAAGTTGGATGAGCGATTCGCTCGATGGTTTTTCTTCCCTTCATATGATTATGCCTAATTTAGATCTCAATCAAGGGATAACTTAAAGGCTCCAACCAAGATAACCACCAATTTTTCAGGTCATACCTTTTTGGATTATAGAAAAGGGTACTTTGTGACAGATAGGTCTCGTTTCCAAACACCTGAGCCTAAGTAAATCTAAGAATTCTTCAAAATCCAATAATTTTCTACAAGCCCAATTAAATATCCATGTAAAATTTTTAAGTTCAAAAGAATTAATAAAAATCTTTCATAAAAAGCCCTTTGAAGGACCAGAAGATTTAATCCATGTTGAAAGGCAAAGTATGATGGCTATGAACAAAGTTTCTTGATTTTTGTTGTTTTATCTAATTTTTATTGACAATAAGCTGATTTTTATCATGATAATTTGTGTTTATTGGTAGAAATATTGTTATTTTTATGTATATATTTTGTGTTATTTTTCTTAATATTTTTATTTTGATTTACGTTGATTTGTTCATTATTAGTGATGTTTTTATGCATAATTACGTTTGGTAAATATGTATTTATATTGACATTCATGAAAAGAGGTGATGAAAAAGTTTTGTTTCTAATAGAAATTACATGCTGGCCGAAACATATAGTGACCTTTGAATTTTTTTATGCTTGATTTTATGATATTTTTTATTATTTTATTATATTTTAAACTTGTAAAGGCTTAAAAATAATTTTTCTAGCATTTTAAGGCCTTAGAATGGTATTTTCATGCTTGGCTAAAAATAATATGTATGATTTTGTGATGTTTTAATATTTAGGCTATTTTGTAATTATTGAAAACATAGAGACTAAATTCTAAAAATAAAAAAATTATTTCAAGGCCATTCAAGCTTGGTCGAGAGCTTCTTATACAATTGGGGATGTATTTTATGTATTTTTAACATGTTAAAAGGTATTTTATGCGTTTGTAACCTTTCTGAAACCTTTTTGTAATTTTGAAATGTTTAGGGACTAATTTACAAAAGTGGAAAAAATTATTTCAAGGCCATGGATGCTTAGCCAAATTGTTCTTGTGACTCTTGATATCATTTCCATGATTTTGTGATGTGTTTGATGTGTATTTGTGATTTTATCTCATGTAAGGACTAACATGAAGAAAGAAAAAGTTTTGAGTTCATTATGAAAGGCCTAGCATTTTAGGGTCAAAATGGTTATTTTAACATGAAAATTTCTCATGTAGGTTATTTTGGTTATTTTGGAGTGTTTTAATCATTCCTCTGACTGTTCGGTAAGGTTATAACAATTATTAAAATATTTCGTATTCTTCTATTTCTCCATTAAGATATGAAATACAATTTTAAAAATTTAGGAGCTTAATTACAATTTTTACATTTTAGGTCACTTTTTAATATTCTAATTACCTATTTAGGGTAAAATTGTCTTTTTTATCATTTTTGAGTCCTTAGGATTACTGGGATGCTTTCATGATGAAGGTATACTTTAAAGGCATTTTAGTAATTTTTCTTAGAACCAAGTCTGATGTAGTCATTGAGATTCTTTCATGACAAAGGTATGTATTAGGGGTAGGTTCATATTTTTATGATCATAATCGAGTCCTTTAGGGGTGCCGAGATATTTTCACGTCAAAGGTATATCTCAAGGACATTTATAATTTTGCATTAAAAAGGAGTCCTTTATAGTTACCGTGATAATTTCATGCCGAAGGTACTCTAAGGGACATTTCAGTCTTATCAACTACATTCGAGTCCTTTAAGTCTAGTTTCATATGTATAGTCAAAATTGAGTCTTAGAACAAATTTTATTATTTATTATAAAAAGATTTAAAAAAATTAAGGCAATGTCTTCGAGTTAAAGTAGTCTAGGAATTTCTTCCAATATATGAAAAGGATTCTACAGATTATTTTAATAATGAGATATCCTTTTTAAAATAAAAATTGAGATTTTTTTTTTAAATTCATGGAAATAAAACTTTACTATTCCTCCAATTCTAGCGGGGTACGTAAGGGTTTTGATTATTAAAAGAAAACCTTTCATATTCCTTTGGTTCTCGATGGGGTTGAGAAAGATATTTTAACTATTCATATTCTTTTGGTGCTCTGGTGGGGGTCAGAAAAATATTTTGATTTTCAAAAATATTAAAAACCTAAATTTCTCATCTATATATATATGGAATTATAATTAAATGTCGAACATTGAAATTGAATAAGGATAAAAAATCTTAGTTAACACATGGTTAATAGGTTTCAATTTTTTGGCATTACACAAAGATCGACCCTTATTTATAACTGTAACCGACTCTCGAACCCTTTTTATATGATTTCTTATATTATTGCAGACTTTGGAGTTGGTTTTTAAGGGTTTCATAACCTTAGAAATAAGAACTTCGATAAGTGATTGATTTCACTTAGCCAAATTAGATGGGTGGCAACTCCAAAAAAAATAAATAGTTATGTCATAATGGCTATTTAAGGATAAGTTAAGTAAACGATTCATCTCGACAACTAAGTCCCCACACATGAAAAATCAGAATAGTAATAATAATAAGGCCCCTAAAAATAAAAGATAATGATATGTAAATACATATAGAAATGAAGGTACACCCGCCTTTAAATCGGACTGATCAGGATTTGTATCCAGGCAATGTTGCCAGACTAGTAACACCAAACAGATCAAAATTAACATGAAAAACATAGAAAAATCACAAGAATCATTCGGCCAAGTACCTTTGGCCTTGGAGCAACAAATTTTTTTAAGTTTACAAAAAAGCCCTTAAACTTTATAAAATTAAAAAAAGACCCTTTAAAAGTTAAAAATGCATGATATGCACTTAAACATGTTAAAAATGCATGAAAACACTCCTAAAAATCTCACAAAGTATTTGGCCAAGCTTGGATGGCCCTTGGAAAAATTTTTTCAATTTGGTCCCTATGTTTTTCGTAATTATAAAGTGACCCTAGAAAGATAAAAAAAACTTTGCCAAATAGTCTGCACAAGGTTTGGCCAACTTGGAAATAGTTATCTAAAGCTTTAAAAATTTTGGAAAAAATATTTTTGGACCCCTAAACTTCCAAATATTGTAAAATAGTCCTAAATATCATAAGAAAAAGTAAAATTTCACCAAAGACCACAATCATATTCAGCCAACACCCACAATAACCAAGAACAATTTTTGTTCTTCATATACTTCATGAATAACAAACAAATATATATCTTGGTTTCTATCAAGCTCGAATACGCATGAAATCATGAAAAATAATGAACAAATAAAGATGCTTCATCAACAATCAACATGAAAATACCAAAGAAAATAACACAAAATTATATACATACAAAGATAACATCATTTTTATAAAGAAACATATATTATCATGATGAAAATCAACTTATAGTTAAGAAAAATTAAATCTAACAATTAAATAAAGATTAACCCTCAAATGTGGATTAAAATTCACAAGCACAAGCAATCACCAAGCTCATTAAAAGGAAGAAATATGATGGAAATGAACAAAAATAAAAATTTTTTCAAGTGAAACTACATTTAAAGCTTTAAAACTTAGAGAAACTTAAGAAATTTGCTATCTTTTCTCATGAAAGCATTAGCCTTTTAACATGAATCATCCATCCCCGGCTAAGGGAGAAAAAGTCTTCCTTCGGTGAAATTATTTTCTTTTATCTTTTTTTATTTATTTATTGTATCACTTTTTAGATATTTTAGGAAAGATAAGAAACAATTTGGTCATTTTGTGCTAATCATCATATATGAGAGATTAATCTACTTTATAGACCACATGAGACATCATGTTGATTCATCATGATAAGGATAAAGTTTAAGCTAATGACATAGTTAGGATATAACTAAATTAGTTAGGGAAAATTCAATCCAACTAAATTAAACCTCATTTAATTCCAAAATAAAAATAATTATAATAAAAATTTTGAAAATGAACAAATAAATAAAATCTTAATTAAAAAAATTTAATTCAAAATTCCAAAAAAATTACATTAGAAGGATTAAAATGTAATAAATTAAAAGTTACATATTCAAGAAATAAAATTTCACGTGATAAATTCAATTAAGAATTTAATCAAGTGGGAGGCCTAATCAAAAAATCCATATAAAAATTTTGGTCCAAATAAAGTAATAAAAATAATAAAAATTTAGAGAGAGAAATAATTACTGGCTTTGTTGTATAATCAAAATAAGCTTTGTGGGCTTGTTGGAAATTCCAAATGGGCTTATTGGAGAATAAAATGGGTTAGTGGAAGATAAAATAGGCTTCGTAAGCTTATTGGGCTTGTTGAAAAATAAAATGGGCTTTAAAACCCATTAATTAAATTAGAAAATTTTGGGCCAATGAAAACAATCCTTAGCCCATAAAAAAATAAATAAAATAAGTAAAAAAATATTTAATATGTGAAAACTCAAATAAAAGTTTCCATGGAAAAATTTTTTGTGAAGAAAATAAATTAAAAAGGTCTTGTATGGAAATTTGGAATAAAAATGTCAAAAAATAAGAAAATTCTAAAATATGAGGGCCCAAGAAGAAATTTAATGCATTTTAGATTTTTTGGAGTGATTATCAGCATAAATACTATGAGGTATCGATAAAAATATATGACAATTGACTCACCAAGTTTCATGAAAAAATTTTGAAAATCCCTAAAACTAAAAATTTTAAGCATGATATCATATCTAACGTTAAATTTCAATATTTGACAAAAATAAATTTAAAAACTAATTTTTCTCCCGAATATGACTTTTTTATTTGAAACTGGTTTTCTATGACCTTCAAAATTGTAGTTTTTCTGTCACGTGCACAAGCGTACGTTTAGGCATGACTATATTGGTCTTGAAAATGTCCAGTCTGCTTGGAAAAGGTTGACCCCTACTACGGTAGCCGCAAAGTTCTGAGTCTCGAATATTTCAAATTATTAGAGAAAAGGCTTAGATGAAATTAGGTCTATATTGGCATATTCCCTTATCATATCCATTATCTTTTTTCAAAAGAAAGCATATGGATGCATTGATCATGATCCATCTAAAGTTCTCAACTCTTGAAATACATCCAATCATATAAGGCCTCATTGGGCTACCTTTGAACATTTTGCTTAGGAATAAGTTTTTAGGGATGTCAGACCTCTCATTATGGTTATCCTTATAGAATAACTCTTTAGGGTTTTAGATGACTTTATGAGCTTAAATATCCACTTGCGTCTTTCAGAGTTCAAGTATCATAGAAGTCATGATCATAATGTGGCTTGATCAAGGTTATCAATATAAACTTGATGGACTGGCCCTGACCTAGGGGGTAATTCTTGGATATACCTTTCAATGTAGGACTAGTCACTAGAATTGGCCTATTAAAACTTATAAGCATTATGTATGCAACTCAGTGATAGCCTATTAGTCATGTTGTGAACATTTTGTAGTTAATGATTTGCAATTTCAACTATTAAGTAAAGTTTTACAACTTTAATGATTGTTTTCATTATTCGATCAAGATTATAACCCTCATCCATAACCTGAGGAGTTTAATGTTTGAATATTCTTAATATGCTTGGACCTTTTTCAAACTTACATCACTTTGAGTGACTCAACAAACCATGTAAAAAGTAATTGAATAGATAACTTAACTTAGCAATTATGTTTTTATGCAACTTTTAGATTAGTTAGTGTAGACACATTATTTTGTCTGGGCTAATTTCTAGCAACCTAGAGCATGGACATAAAAGGGGGTGATGATCGTCGGGTGACAAAATATTTTGAGGAGGTTAAGAAGGCCTAAAGATTATACCTAAGGTAAATGCAAAGATGTGGCATCAAATGATGCAGTTCAAGGTGTCTAGGGACAAAAGATATGAGAAAATTCATAATTTTAGTTGAATGCATCGATACAAGACTCCAACGATCAAAAAATTTGGAATGTCCCTATTTGTATCAATACGACATGTAGATGTATCGATTCATGAGCCTTTGTATCGATACAGGACCTCATGTATCGATACTAGGCCATGCCAAAACCAAAACATGCATTCTGGAAAGAAATGTATCGATACAGTGGTTCATAGTATCGATACAATGAACATTGTATCAATACAATGTTCATTGTATCGATACCATCAAGGTTTTTAGACCAAATATATCGATACATGTAGGCTATTTTCTCGGTCTGAGCATTTTTGACTCATCAACCACTGATCCAAAACTTGATTTTAACTTATTTCTTTATATCAGGAGATATTATAACACATATCAGATTATGAATTTAGGCTTTTGAACTAATCAAAACATTTTTTTGAAGCCTAAATTGGATAAAAAAGGTCAATGTCATATGATCACCCTACTTTTTCCTAGTTATTGGCCAATATCACCATCAGCCACCTTATTTGCTGGAAAATCACTTCAGCATTTAAACTAGCCACCCTATGCCTATCACATTGGCAACAAGTTGCTCTCTATAGCCACCCTATAGCCACCATGTTGACATCACTTTGTCCCCCTTGAGAAATGACCAAAAAACGCCCCAAATTGGCCCAAAAATGTTGGTATAAATGGACCACTTCTATCTCAGCTGAAAAAGGTTAGATTCTAGCTCATTTTCAGCTTTAAAAACATATTCTTACGCTAAGAAAACCAAATCCTATCGTATTTCACTCATCACCCAAAAATAGCCCTAAAACTCTCACTTTCAACCACTACACATTCTGAAAATCACCCTCATGCATATCAAAACCAAAACCTCATTGTTTCTCTCTTTTTCTTGCTTATTAACAATAAGGAAGAGTGAGAATTTTAAGCCATCTCTGTTGCTCCAACTGTTTGGTTGAAAATTAAAGTTTTGTTGGTATAGCTTCCTACTCATGACTTGCATTTTTAATTTTTTAGTATCTTTATCATTTTAGTGAGCTCTCCATGTTTCCATCACCCTTTTAGCATTATCATGCATTATTATGGCTTTTGGTTGTGGTAGTTTAAGATTTGGATGCCTTAATACCTCTTTGATGTGCAAAATGCCTCATTTCATCCTTATTTGTTTGATATCTCTTGTTCATGCATTTTATGCCATGTCTATGCATCTTGTTATCCTTAATCCATGTATGAATCATTAGCCTAACATATTTCAAGCACATTTGCACATAACTTGCATGAATGATTGCCATTTTTAGGATCCATAACATTTTCTTATCATAAGGCATAATACTTTTTTTTGTCTAGACCATTGGTAAAGTTAGCATCCCTATTCATGTTATGTGGCATCCCCTTGTATGTTCGTTGTCTTGTTCTTTTCAAAACTGATTTTCAAAACCCCCCAAGCCAAGCATGTTAACCTCAACCAATGAGGATTAGCATGGCCTTAGCATTTTTCTTAAAGTTAGCAAAATATCTTAGGGAAAATTAAGCTTTTTTGGGTTTGGAATCTTAGTTAAACAAGCTTAAATCTTCTGATTTTGAAACAAAAATGGTCCTACAATTATTCCTTAAATGTTTGTGCCTTTTTTATGAGTCAAAACCTTGAGTGGTATGACCAACAGGCTGTTTCATCATCCCAAACTACTCTGGGGTTGTGTAAATGAGTTTATGACACTCATGCCACTCTTTCCCCTCACTCATAGATGTTCGGATGTCAATGACTCGAGTTTGGACTCATAGACATAAAAAAATGAGAGATATCCCCTGCTTTGCTTTGTCTCTTGCTGGTAGCACAACTATAGCAAATTGAAAAATAACTTTAAAATCGTAACTAATTTTTCATGAAATTTTTGATATTTTTCTCTAAAAGCGTGTCAAATTATCTTTAAAACAATATCTTATTCAAACTCGGATCATTCTGGATGAGAGAGTTATGATTTTTCAAATCTAAACTATCCAGAATCTCTAGAATCTAAACATGTATTCTAGTTGGGCCATTCAGGCCCACTAAATGATTTTTCCAAAATTTTTAAACATTTTTCCTAAAAGGTTCATGAAATTCCATTTTCAAAAAAAGGTATCATTTGTAATTTTCCAATACCAAATCTATCTGGAATGATTTTTCAAATTTTGATATGCCTTGATTCTCGTATGCTATACCAGCAGGGAAATTGATCCAAATTTGAAAATTTATTCCCAAGAAAGTGACTTTTTGGGATATTGGGAATATTTTTAGATTGACCTCGTCGAGTTAGCTTTCTAGCGGTATTTTGTCTACCTTTTAAATCCTTAAAACCAATTTAGAATAATTTCGAAAGTAGGATAGCACGATGCTGTCCCCTATTTTTGGTTATGGTCAAAATTGAGTTGTTTTCCGAATTTCATCTCGAGACATTCAAATGTCTCTGTATCACCTCGATCAGACTTGAGAGCATGCTTTGACCTCCCATAGGCTAGTTTCAAGGCACAAACATATTTTACATCTTTACCATCCTCATTCATAATAATTTATTTTACCTAAAGTTGTCAAAATGCTTACGCGTTTTCTGAATCACAAAGTTTTGTCAACTTAAGTTTTCCAACTCAACTTCTTTAAAGAGTTTCAGACATGTCACTTTTAGAGATACTCTAACCCTAACATTTTGAGAGGATACTCTAACCCTATTTTTGAAAATTATTAAGATAAAAAGAACATTTCTTTCTAAAAAAGATTTGTCATCCACGAGGATACTCTAACCCCACTTTTTAAAATTATCAAGGTTGAAAAATCTTCTTTTCTCAAAATTATTTATCATACATGGGGATACTTCAACCCCACTTTTCAAAATTATCAAGGTTGAAAAATCTTCCTTTGTCAAAGTTATTTGTTATCCACGGGGATACTTTAACCCTGCTTTTCAAAATTATCAGATTGAAAAATCTTTCTTTGTGAAAATGATTCGTCGTCCACAAGGATACTCCAACCTTGACCTTTCGAGGGGATACTCCAACCCAGCTTTTCAAAATTGTCAAGATCTAAAAATCATCCTTTATCAAAATTATTTGTCATCTATGGGAATACTCTAACCTTACCTTTCCGAAGGGATACCCCAACCCTATCTTCCAACTATAATTAATTTTTTTCTCCATACTTCTATGAATATGTCAAACAAACCTTGTTTAATCAAGAAACCCAGATGCATCTTGAAAGTTGTCGATTCAGTTATTCCCAGATAATTGATGCCAATTGCGAGATAAATTTTAATAGTCCATCCATTTTCCTTATCATTGCATTAAATGATCCATGTTTTGTTACTTCACTTATTGCCTTACTAACATGATTTCTTTGTGATGATTATTTGCATTCATGTTTTCAAAATGTTTCAAATAAAATTAAAGGTAATGTTCTGTGTAGGTATCTTTCTAGTGCCCAAAGTGGAACATTTCATTTTCAAAGTAAAATCTAGAGGTCATTTTTATCGAAAATCTTTATATTCCTTATCTCCCTGGGCTATATATGAGATTAAATCTTTTTCTTCAAAACCTAGATTATTTCTACAAGATACATGTAGTAAAAGGGGTTATATTGAAATAGTGATAAGTTAAGATCGAAAGAATTGAAATCGAGATAAGACATAGCTAGTAAGGTACTGATTTCGGGCATTGCAAAGAGTTTAGCACCTCATCATGCATAACCAAGCCCTGAACCCAAACGGTAAATCTTTGCATTATGTAAACCATAGGATCAATGTTTTTAGTTTTGTAACTCAAAATATAGGTTTTAATAGGCATCCGATCATGCCTAGCCCAAAATGATTGGTGGCGACTCCAAGCATTGACCATTTCATGATGGTCATCCGAGACCAATAAGATGAGTGATTTGTCTTATGGTCCCTTTTACTGTACCATAAGTCGAGAATCCACACATTCTCATTCTCATCATATCGCCAAAGAAAAGTCTCGGCCAAGAAGAAATTTTCAAGTCAGAAAAATATTTTAAGTTGTACACATTCATAGATTTGAGAGGATCCACCCCAGGGTACGTTGTGATAGTTAGGTGGTAACTCTTTGCCTATATACATCATATATATTTCACCTAATCACTATCTCTAATGCTGTGCATTCAAGTTTGTAAGCATCCAAACAACATAATATTAATGAAGTAAAAACCATTATTCATAACTTAAGCAGCTTGAGTGGAAGGAACCTTGAGTGACTTAACAAATCCAAGTGATCAAAATTCAAGTATCTTGTTATGAGCAATGGAAGGTGTCAATCATGCTTCAGTTGGACTTAATATATTTTACAAGGGATTTTTATCATTTCTTTTAAGTTTTATTGCTTTGTTTGATTAGCACGCTTAGCTTTCGTTCAATCATATATCACATATATAAATTCAAAATAAATCTAACACATGTAATTTACCAGGATGATTATAGACTTTATCTATCCAATTTCCTTTAGCCATTAGGAAACTAGTTGGTCAGATTCCTAGAGATATCATACAAGTATTTTGCAAGTCTTGATGATTATCTCCTTAGTCTTTTCTTTTTGGTGCCATCTTCATTACATCTTGGATTTACATAAATTCTAATCTTAGCTGAAATCTAAATCTACAAGCCCTGTGTAATGGTTACATATC
Source organism: Adansonia gregorii (assembly GCA_038382025.1). Classification (NCBI taxonomy): domain Eukaryota; kingdom Viridiplantae; phylum Streptophyta; class Magnoliopsida; order Malvales; family Malvaceae; genus Adansonia; species Adansonia gregorii. The sequence goes on along the minus strand of JBBYHO010091465.1, from coordinate 23,229 downwards.
TATGTAAGAAAATTTGAGTTACATATGAAGAGAGTTAGGTGAGAAGAAAATTTACAACCTAGAATTAAAAGAAAACACAGGGTTTGTAGGCCCTATTTATAAAATAAATACCAAATGAAAAATTCAACCATAGTCATACTAAGGTCTAGTCCATAATCACCATCATGCTAACATAATCGTATTATAAGCATGAATTAATATAAGTATAGCTAATATCACTTGGTGATTTTTTGTGTCATTTGCATAAGCCTCATCATACAATTTGAGATGATTTATCAAATTATATAGTTATTTTAGTTCTTTAATTAAATCATTTTTAATCAAATTTCTAATTTTTAGTAAGATTGCTTTGAATTAAACATTACCTAACTTTTAGGTTGTTTGTCTTGACGAGGACTTTATCTAACTTTTAGATAACTTTGACTTAACTTAGACAAACCATCCATTTTAGGAAACTTATTTTCCTAAAACCATTTTAAGACATTAAATTTGACATTACCTAAATTTTAGATTGTTTGTCTCAACTAGAATATTATTTGTCTTTTGGATAACTTTGTCCTTACTTAGACAAACTATTTAATATGTAATATTTCCTAAACCATTTAGGAAAATTGTTTGCCAAAATTTTCCAAGCCTTAGCGATTGATCCATATTTAATGTAATTAAGAAAACAATTTTCTTACATGATTAGTATTTATTCTAATTACATTAGAACGAATCCTAATTGACTTAGGATTAATCATTCAAATTAAATATATTTTCAATTAAACAACTAAATTGAATTGTAATTCCATGTTTACTTTACCATCTAATCCATGTCTTAAACATATTTAAGAAATTATTATAATTGGATAATTAGGTGTCTAATGATAACTAGGAATCCTGATGGAACTCAACCTCCTAGGGAGGTGATTATGCCAAGCTCTTGCTAACATTTAGCAAATATTTTTTTTTTAATTTTTGAATTATCTTAATCTAATCATATCATCTTCAAATTTCAAGAAAATCCAAGTTTCCTGAATCCTACTCTAAGTAGGAGAAGGTGGCGCATTAGTTTTCCTATTCTCACTAGGATTTAGTTCCCACCATGCTTCCTACTTAAGCTATCCTAATCTAATTCAAATTTTATTGTCTTCCTCCCATTAAACCTCTAAAAATATGGCAAATCTGCTGTAACATTTTGCTGCCATTGATGCTGCATCAAGGTTTCAATGAGGAAGATGAAAGTTGTGCACGTAAAGCACATCTAATACACCCGATATGGCTCAGAATTAAAACATTTTAAACTTTGATTTTAACCTAATTTTCCAGCAAGTATGATGAACTTTTCATGACAATTCAAGGTGGAAAAAAAGGAAAAAGTCGCACTAACAGCTGCTAATATTTTCAGCACCATTAAAACATTGAAGTGAAGCCATCCTAGCACTAGTCAACACCTAAAAATTGATTGATGACTCCAATATCAATTTAATTCATAAAATTATATTTTAAACTAATTAGTATTCAAAAATAAACATGAATTATCATGCTAGAAAATTAAAAATTAAAAGAAAATAGTTTCTTTAATTATTTTAATTCAAAAAATGAATCAAAACAACCCAAAATGCTAAAAACATGCTGGGATGTTAATTTGAATTAATTAAAACAATTTTAATTAAAACACTTTTAAACATGATTAAAGCCAAAAATTACATGCTATCCAAATTTAAAAAATTAATGAAAACCAATATTTTAAAAATTTTACCTAAATAAAAAATCACCAAATCAACACACAAATCAATCATATTGATTATCACCAAAAATCAGCATGCTAGGTCACATGTAATTTACAAACCTTAGACTTTGATACCACTATTGGACAACTTTGGGCTTATGCAGATCAACATTGGCATAAAAATTTAATTAGAATTAAACATACATAATAGAAAATAACAAAGAAACCCCTGAATTTCTTCAAGATCTTATGAAGAGATAATATGTTTCGCTTGTAATTTAAAACATAGATGTGATAGAATTTATACTTCTTAGAGACTCGTAACTCTATGTATGCCTATCGCTACATGAAGGCATTGTAGGTTAACTACTACTATATTTTCCTGAGGACAAAAAGTAATCTAAGTGTTCTACCTTTAATGCTAATCCATATTGATGTTTATTGAAGCCTTCATGAGGTCTAGTGGTTCTCTAATGCTACCTAGAAGGCTTTTCAAGCCTTAACCAAATGATATATAGCCAACAACTTCAGATCTGAAGTGATCTAGGAATAATTCCCATATTTATTACACTAAGAGAAAGAAAAAGCTTTGTAGGAAAGTAGCTATTTTGCACAAATCATAGTCAACAAATCCAAATGTCCTAAATTTTAATTTTGATAGATTCTTTTAGGATGAAAAACAGATTTTCTACTTCAATTATGGTTAAAAACACTTTAATACCTCTTAAGAATGTAAATCAACACAATTAGGCTTAAAAAAGCAAGGTGTTATGATTTAGTTGATTTCATAACTTTTTGTGGAAAACTAATTTTTCAATTCTATAAAACTATTTTTCTACTTTCGTTGAATCAAGAGCAATTCAAGATCTCTTAAAAAAGACATGATTATAAAAAGTGAGCTTAAAAAAGCAAAGATTACGCCAAACCCCTTTAAAAAAGATGGTAGCACAGTGCCTAGGGATTTTACTTCCTCTTTAGAAGACAAAAAGCCTTAATAATGTATTTAAATAAATCATGGGCTAGGTTAGGCTTGACTAATGGGTCCACCGAGCCTATTACTAATATACCTAGCAAGTGGCATCATTCTTGGTGTTTTTTAGAGCCTAATTAAAATTATTTTAATTAGCTTATCCAAGATCGGGCCTTAGTAGGAACTTATTAATATTTTAACCCAATAGCACACTAAGGATAGCTATTAGGCTATGGCAAGCCTAACTTGGAGTAGTTCCTAACTAAACTCTCTTGGCTTAATAATTACGGCTCTTATCCCAATTTCTTAATATACATGTGGATAATTTAATTCATAACAAAACTTTCTAACCTAGGTAAAAACAATTTTTTACTTCATGTAAATAATATTAAATAACTATCCAAAAATTTATTCAATTTCCCAAATACAATGATTTGGCTTTATTTAATAATATCCCTAAATTCATGTCTATAAATAGATATTATCTTGATAAGGCATTCTCATATTTATTGTCATATTAAGACATCTCTAATTAGATTTCATAAATCTAATTTATGTATTAAATTATTTGTAATTAAACTTATTCAATTAAGTCCTCCTTTTTTACCTTTTTATTGAATCAATTCATAATCAACTAAATCTCAGTTTTAATCTAATAGATCATTTATTATATATGACCAATTAGGCTTCCATCATAACATCAATAAATATAATTACCTAATTAAGGTACTTATACTTATAGACCAAAATTGGTCTCTAACAAGGCATCATGCCCACCTAGTATGAGGGAAGAGTCAACATGACCTCTTAAGAAACCGTTTAGTAACCAACCTCTCAGCGTACTTTGGTTCTCTCTACAGATATCTCGAAAAGACGATGACCATGGTGCATTGTCTACTCTTTATCAATCCACATTAATTCCTATAGATTTTAGTTAACCTCATCAATTTAGAGAAACAATTTCTCCTAAACTTATCATGTATTGGCCAATGACTTTATGAAGTTAACCAAAGCCAAGAACAAATGAGATATGTCTCTGATGTCACTTGGAGTGGTAAATCCTTTGTAGATCACTCATCCACCTTTATATGGTTTATGTCATGCCTAAAACCACCTTTCCATTGTTAAGATATGCTGTAGAGCCAATTGGATTGGATGGGGCATATATAAGTTAATAATGCAAATCAATCACTTTGGTTAGTGATGCAAAATTTTCCTTCATGTTAATGGCATGACTGACACTCATGCAAACACTTAGTGGATAAAGCCCATGAAACATAATGGCTTTGTAAAGTTAATGTTGCCATGTACCATTTTTTTCTTTTTCTCTTCAAATGATCCAAAGCGGGTGCACACAACTTAAAAGAGATATGGTGGTGTGGTTGAGCCTTTGAGTTATTCCTTGGTTAAGATTTGGATTAGATAAGATAATGGAATGGGAGATAGGTTGTCATATGAATCACTCATCCATATAGTCTTGGAAAGTTGCCATAAAGTAACCATAAATTTGGAGTGCCACCAATTATTTCAGCTTAAGCATGATTGGATGCCTATTGAAAATAATATCTTGAGTTATGAAACTCGTGACATTGATTTCAAGGTCAACAAGGTCCAAAGATTCATTGGTTGGGTTTGAGAGTTGCTTACACGTGGGGAAAGATTAGCACCTATACGATGCTTGAAATTAGTTCCCATTAACTATATCTTGCTTTGATTTTGGCATAATCGGTTCCATTTGGTCATTATTTAGATATAATCCTCTTTAATGCATGAACTTTATGGAAAATGTAAATTCACATTTTGATAGAAAATATTATATCACCTATATGCCATAGAGGTTTGAGGAGTATAGGGATTTTTTATGAAAACAATTTCTAGATTATATTTTGAAAATTCAAATATTTTGTATCAGGCACTAGAGAGATACCGACATGAAACATTACCTTGTAAAATTTTTTTCTGAAAATAAATCACAAATATGAAAACATCATAGTTACTACAAAAAAGAAAAATGTTAGTAAGACAGAAAAATATAATAATTTCATAAACAAACAACCACCAATGAAAGAATCATAAAAGAAAGGGATGATCAACATGTATCTCATAATTATCTTCGATTATTTAAGAATAATTGGGATAATAATTTAGAGATAGGTTTACATTAGGTGGTAATTTGAGGGATAAAAAAGGTTTTAATAGAAATAATCTAGGGCATCAGGAGAGGGAAAATTTTTGGATTTTGAGGTAAAAGTAGGGCTGGAGTATCCACTCAGAAAGATGTTGTTAGAGTATCCTCAAGGATAAAGTTAGGAAAATAATTAGGAATCTCGAATATATATGAGAGAGAAAAATTAATTTTTTTTAGTGGAAAATAGAGTTAGAATATCCTCTCAAAGTGGTGGGGTTGGAATATGCTTAAGAATGAAGATTTTTGTTATTCTAAAAGAAAAGGATTTTTTTAAAAAGAAAAGTATTTTAAAAATATAAAATCAAGGATTTGCATAAAATATATTTTTATCTTAAGCTTTGATTTAAGCCTAAAAGGCTTGTGTTGTAAGGAAGCCAATCGGATGTACTTCAAAAAGTTCAAACATCTTGATGATGGTGATTCAGGAGACTGGGTTAATTTTAATCCTAGAAAAAACAGGGGTAGCATCACACTATCTCCCTTCTTAAATTTATTCAGGGTTTATGCAAAGACTTAAGGGGGTAAGTGAGGTACTATTAGAAAGGTAACTTGATGAGGCCTAATATAAAAATATTTTAAAGATCATAGAAAATCACTTTCTAAGCAGATTTAATTTTTAGAGTTTGGCTTGTTTTGACACTAGTAGCATGTACAAGGGAAAGGGCATGATAGACTTTGAAAAATCATCTTGGGCTCATCTGAAATCATTAAATCATGAACAATACCTTTTTGGAGAGCGAATTTTGCAAGCTTTCTAAGAAAAATATTTAAATAATATAGAAAAAATTATCGATGGGCTAAAATGGCCCAACAAATCTAGCATGCTGGTTCTAAGGGTTCTAGGCAACAAAGGTTTAAAAAATCTTAACTCCCTCATCCTAGATGATCTGAGGGTAAACAAGACACTTATAGATAGGTATTTGATGCCCTTTAAGGTAAAAATATCATAAAATTTTAGAAAAATCATTTATAATTTAAAAATAATTTTTCAAATTTGGACTATAATGATACAAGAGCAAAAATAAGGGACTATTCAATTTTTTGAGTTTTTTGAGGGTCAAATTCGAGTTATGGATGTTTGAATGTCCATGACACAAGGAAAAATGGCATGGGCATCATAAGTTCATTCTATAATCTTGGAATGGTTTGGGATGATGACACAACCCATTGACCATACCACTATAAAGGTGTTAAACTCAAGATCAAGACTTAATATATTTTTTATCAACTAAAAGAGGCATTTTTTTTTTTGAAAAATAGCATCTTTAAACTCATTTTCCAGTGAATCCAGATTTGAAATGTTTAATTTATCCTTAAGATTAGAATAACAATTTTATGAAAACATTAAATACATGTCATTCTCCATTTATTAAAGGTAGCATGAACTTAACTTGGGGATTTTTTAAAATTATATTTTTAGCAAATAAGCAAGCATCTTGATAGAGATAACACATACAAACATACAAAGATGACAAAAAATGCAAGAAGGTGACAAAGAAGGTGCATGGAAATAATAACTCTATGAATGGCATCAAAAATCATGTTATGGAAGATGACATGTTGTAATAGTTAAGATATGTTAGGAAGAACATTTAGGCATGTGTTAAGCATGAAAAAATAGATAAAATATGATAGAAAAGCATGAATAAGAGACTATTTTGACGACAGAATGAAAAAGTAGAAGTTTGGCCTACCAAGCAACATCAAGGCATTAAAATCTTAAGACTACCATAACCACGGCAACAAAAATGCATAGGAGTCCTATAATGGTTATGGTTGTATAAATGGTTCACTATAATAATGTGAGTGCTGGAAATAAAAGAAAAATAGAGCTAGGTGAGAGAATATACCATAAACCTCCAGCTATAGCCTTTTTCTTTGAACAACAACTTTGGACTCATTTTTTTTCATTGTTGATATGCTAGGACATGATGAGAAAATGGTTTTCTATAGGGTGCTGATGGAAGAAAGTTTTAAGTGGAAGGATGAAGGGAATAAAGGGTCTTGAAAGTGTTTGTAATGATGATTTTAAGGAGCTACAAGACTAAGGAAAGGTTAAGGGTGAAAAGCAATGGAAGTTTTTTTGGAGAGTTTTTGGGGCTATAAGTTACCTTAGGTTTTCGAGATTGGTAGAAATATGATTTTTCCCTCCCTACTAAGATTAGCTCTCTTTTAAATTCAAGGTTTAGCTAATGCTTTTTGGAGGCCAAGCAAGGGCATTATGGGCTATTCCCTCATATACTAAGGGATAACTCTAGGTACTATGCTTAGTTGCCTTTATTGCCATTGGTTCTATCATACAGAGTAGTGGTGCAAAAAGGTTGTGGCTACTTGCAACATGAGAAAAGCCAGAAATGCCCTTTAACAAGCAATATATTTAATGAAAATAACATTTTTCTTTTGCTATTTGGGTTTTAAAAATTTACTTAAATCCAATCACAAGCCCATAACTGAGGCCTAATATGAATTATGATGATTTTTAGTGCAAGAAACATGTTTGAATCAGATCATTAAAGGCTGAAAAATGGCTCAAACTAGATAAAAATGGCTTAGTGTATCGATACAAAACATGTTGTATTAATACATAAAGTAATTTTTACCCATAAGCATCAATACAATGAAGTGTGTATTGATACCAAGAGCAAAAAATTAATTTCTTTCTTGAGACTTAAAACCTTGTATCGGTACTTCATGGATTTGTATCGATACTCTTGCTTGTGTATCGATACATTTTGCTAAAGATCATAACTTTAGCTATTGTTAAGTTCTATGTCGATATAAACATAATAAAAATTGATACCACACCTTTTGAATCGATACCAAACACTTTTGTATCAATACTACACTTGAAAATTCAAATTTTTGGCAACGTTGAAAGCTTCGTATCAATAATTATGCACCAATGTGACTTGCATGTACCTTAAGTCCTTTGAATACCTCACCTTAGTCACAAATAGTGGGAAACTGACTTGTGCTATTTGAATGGCTTTGGTGACACCCCGAATAATAACATTTGATGCCTCATTTTTACAGTTTTCTTTAATGCGACCCATGGTCATTTCAAGCCTTACCAATTACTTGGTTTCATGTCGCATAATAGTGCCTAGTAACATGGCACATGGTAGTCATCTCTATTTTTATTTTTAATTTTTGATTTTATCATCTTTCAATTATTCTCGAGATATTAAAAATTGTCTCAAACAAAATGATGTGTCTACAACTACCCCTTTTTGGCCATTATTAAGTATCAAGAATAGGGCAAACATAAATAAACACCCTTTTGTTCGAGTAAAATAATGGTTCTATATGCTCGTAGAGAATTAAAGATCTAGTTAGTATTATGTTGAGATAAACCAAATATATCAACAATGGTCCTAATTGATAAGAGAATTTTAATAAGTTTTGTAGGGTTTGACCTTTCTACTAGGTTTATGATTTCCTAGGTTTAGCCTTCAAATAGACACCACTAATAAGTGTAGGCTTTGACTCGATAGGCATGTAGCTCGTTGTGGACTAAGGTAGGTTAGTGTCTTGCTTTTTAAGGATTAAGATAGGTAAGCGTCTTGCTCCTTAAGGACTAAGGCAAGTAAATGTCCCGCTCCTTGAGGACCAAGATAGGTAAACGTCTTGATCTTTGAGGATTAATGTAGGTAAACATCATGCTCTTTGAGAACTGAGGTAGGTAAGTGTCTTAATTTTGAATACTAAAAAAGGTATGAGTTGGTGCCTTTCTTAAATGGTTTTTTCATTTACGCATTCATGAAATGATTAATTCTTACTTGGAACCTTTCAAGGCTTTTTAAAAACATGAATTTTACCTGAATTTTTTTTTTAATTTTGGCTTTTGAATTAGGAGTTCATACCTGAATAACAATAGTTGCTATATGAATAATGCATAAGGATACAAATGCATGCTTAAGTGATGCAGAAGTGATGATTTGAAAAGCCCAATCCAATGGTCAATTTTTTTTGCCTTTCTGATTGTCTAATCTTTTACGAGTTTCAAAAATGGCTTTTTACCCTAGGGTTAGTCAATCTCACACTAGATTTCCAGAGGCTTTGAAATTTAAGGCCATTTTTTAGAAAGTAGAGAGGCTTATGATTGTGAAAGGATGGATCTGAGTTTAGATGGGTTATGTTTTGGGATTTTTATTATGTTGAGTTTACTAGCGAGTATAGAGGACTTTTTGCTAATTATGATACAAAGGGTGTCTTTTGATGGTTTGGGTGGAATGTTCTGAACTCTAGTTATTAGAATGATAACTTGAAAAGAACTTTGGCCCCTTATTTTTAGGCTAGGGTTTACTAGAAGAAGGTTTTAAGCATGTTTTTCGAATGTAAAGTATCAGTGTAATGACCAACTATGGCCCCAAGGGTTTATTTTTTATCTTTAGACATGAAACTCAATTCTTCCAAAGTTTCATCTTTCCAAGTAATGCTAGGAAATCTTGTTGTTAATTTTATTCATTTATCAAGCATTATCAATTAAATGATAAACATGATGTAACATAGGATACAGAAGTTACAAAAAGACTTTATAAAAAATTAAGTGATTGTACTTCATTTAAAAGAAAGAAAGGTACAAGTTGTGACAAATTATGGGATCAAAGAAGATTTTTAAGATATAAAAGTTTAAAGAAGTTTTCCTAGTTACTTATCCACCAATACTGATGACATGAGTCTTCCACCGAGTGTCTTTGAAAACCTTTCTCAAGCAATTAGCCTTTTTGATGTTGGCTGACTCACAAAAAGAGTTTTTAGATTACCTATGTTGGGATGAAGGCCTTAAGGTTAGGTAGTTTTTGTTTCTCAGGTGCAGGTAAGCATGAGATTCAGTACAGTAGGTTGGCATAAAATAGGTGAACTAGGTTATGATTGGTGTCTTGATCAGGGTTATGAGTGTAGGGTAAGTCGGTTCTAGTTTAGGCTGGTGATGGTTTGGGCTTGATTTGGTTTAGGTAAAAGAGAGTTTGGTCATCTAAACCACCTTTCCATGTTTTTAACTTAAACCGATTTTTTTATCCCCGTTTAGGTTTTGATCCAAGGTTTTTTCTTTCTTTTTTTGTTTTTTATTTTTATTCTTTTTCTTGAAGTGGTAGTAGAAGGATGATAGGATGTCCTTTTATGTTTTCATCCTAGGATTTTTTTAGGGAATTATTTCTTGACTAAATCAGAATTCACAAGGTTGGGTAAGTCATTTCCATCCACTCGATTAAAATTAGGGCTCTTCTAAAAAGTATGCATTTTACCATGTACGGTCCTTCCCAATTCAAAGTCCATTTTCCTCAAGTATCATTATGGATTGAGAGAATTTGTTTAAGTACCAAGTCAGCTTCTTGGAACTGATAAGGATGGACTTTTTTGTCGTGGGCTCTCGTCACACTTTTGATACATTTGCCAAGATGGCTTTCAATCTTCTCTCTTCGATTAGATTAAGCTGCTCATATTGATTGTTGACCCATTCGACCTCTTCAAGTTGTGATTCCATTAAAAATCTGAGTGAGGGGATTTTTACCTCGATAGGTAGGACAACCTTCATGCCATAGAGTAAGGAGAATAGGGTAAGACCCTTAGAAGTTTGTATTGCTATGCAACAGGCATGTAATGCAAAAGAAAACTTTTTGTGCCAATTTTGTATGTCTCAGCCATTTTTTTAACTATTTTCTTGATACTTTTATTGGCTGCTTCAACTGCTCCATTCATTTTCAGATAGTACTAGACAGAATCACAATGTTGAACCTTAACTAAGAGCAGACTACTTGCATTATTTTGTTTTTTATGTTGAAGATCCTAGTAATGGTCAGTTTATAATATAAAAAAAAATATAAGGCAATTAAAAGATGAAAGATAGCAACAGACTAAGGAGTAAAGAATTACTGTTTCTCTTATATTCTATGGAACATATTTAGAGACTTATTTACTGACCTATTAGAGGGAAAAATAACTCTTATTGACCGAAGGCTAAAGGACTTCTATTTTCTTTTTTACAATTACTGATCAGATGTTAGGAATTGGTTATAGCGAAAACCTCTCTTGTCTAAGAGGCAAGAGTTTTAGTGCGAGAGTAATTAGTAATAATCTACTCGAGAAGATCATATCTATAAATGATGTCTTGTTTCACAAATTTACATACCTCAGATTTAGTGACATTGGAATAAGAAGTTGCCTTTACCTATTTAGTGAAATAATCGATAGTGACCAAAATGAAGTGGTGCTTGTTAGAAATGTTAAGGGTAATCAGTCCAATCACATCTATGCCCCATATAGAAAAAGGCCATGGAGCTACTATAACATGTAAAGGTTTCAGCAAGATGAATTTTGTCCTTATAGATTTGGCATTTACGACACTTTCGAGCATAGTCAATGTAATCCTTTTCAAGAGTCAACCAACAGTATCCTGATCGCATGACTTGTTTCACTATTTAGTGTCCATTAGTAAGCGTACTGTAGATTCCTTCATGGACTTCTTTGAGAATTCTTTTTGATTCGGAGGCATCTATACACCAAAGTGATACTTGAACCTAACCTTCCTTGTACAAAATTTTGCCATCAAAAATAAAGCTTGCAGCTATCCTTTAAATGCTTGTTTTATGAGTTTTGGTAGCGTATTTAAGGTATTGCTGATCCTTAATGTATTGAAGGCTGTCATGGCACCAGGGTAGGTCATCAGCTTTTTTTTTGACATTTTGATAATGTGCTGGAGTTGCATAGATGCTCATCTAAATAGTGGTAACATCTGATTCTCGATTGGCTTTAAACATAGATGACAAATTGGTTAAGGCATCAACGATTTAATTTTCTTCCTAAGGTTAATGCTGAAAGCTAATATCATTAAATTCTTTTCTGAGTTTTAAGATCAGACTTCTATAATAAATCAATTTAGCATCATGTATTTGCCATTCTCTTTTTAGTTGGTAAATGACAAAGGCTAAATCTGTAAATACTTGTGTTTGGATGCCTCTTTTAATGGCTACTTGTAGTCCCATGACGTGGGCCTTATATTTAGCTATAGTGTTGGTGTAATCAAAGTTTAATCTTGTGATAAAAAGATAATGGTTTCCATTAAGCGAGATAAGAATTACCTCAATTCCATGCCCTAATGTGTTTGAAGCTTCATCAAAGTATATTTTTGAAGATGAACTGCATTCGGCTGTGTTCTTTGCCTTAGATATGCACATCAAGTCTTCATTAGAAATTTTGAAGTCTAAAGGATGATGGTCATGCATTGCTTAGCTTGCCAAAAAGTCTACTATTTTGCTACCTTTGATGGCTTTCTAGTTCACATACACGATGTCATTCTTAAAAAGCAAGATTCGCCACCTGGCTAATCTCTCTAACAAAGTAAGGGGTTCGTATAAATACTTAATAGGCTCAAGTTTGGTGATTAGCCATTTAGTGTGGTACAGCATGTATTACCTTAAATTTCAAGCTATCTAAGCTAGAGCATAACTTAATTTCTCCATTACTGAATAGTTATTCTCATACTTTATGAATGTTTTGCTCAAGTAATAGCTAGCATGTTCCTTCTTGCTTGACTTATCGTATTGACCCAATATATAATCCATTCACTTGTCAAAAACTAATAGGTGCAAGAATAAAGGTTAATCGGGTATTATTGGCACAGGTACTGGAGGATTTGAAAGGTAGAGTTTGACCTTATTGAAGGCTTCTAGGAATTCTTCATTCCATTTTTAGGATTTTATTTTTGAAGTATCTAAAAGTGTAGACCGCATTTATTGATCAATTAAGATACAAATCGAGTAATGTAATTTAACCTTCCCCAAAAAACTTTTCATTTCTTTTTATGTTTAAGATGGTGGCATAATTTGAATGGCTTAGATCTTGTCAGAATTGACTTTTATTCCTTTTTCATTCATAATAAAGCCTAATAGTTTACCAAATGTGACACTGAATGTGCATTTTATAGGATTTAACTTGAGCTGGTATTTATGAAGTCGTTTGAAGAGTTTTATCAAATTAACAACATGTTTTCTCTCTTTTGGAGATTTAGTGATCATATCATCCACACAGACATCGATTTTTTTATGCATGAGATCATGGAACAATGTTACCATCACCCTTTGCTAGGTTACCTCAACGTTATTAAGCCTAAAGGGCATTACTTTGCAGCAAAAAATGCCCCACATAGTCATGAAAATGGTCTTTTCCATATCTTCAACTACTATTTTATTTGATTGTATCTCGAAAATCCATCCATGATGAAAAATAGTGTAGTTTTGGTGATGTTGTCTACTAAGGTATCAATCTGGGGTAAAAAAAATTCTTTTGGGCTGGCTAGGTTTAGATCCCTATAATCCATCGTTCTGCTTAGGAATTAGGACTATATTGGCTACCAATTTGGGATATTTGGTTACTTCAAGAATTCCTACTTCAAATTGTTTCTTTACTTCTTCTATGATCTTCAAAAGAATTTTAGTTTTCATTCTTCTAAGTTTTTGTTATATGGGCTTACACTTAGGTTTGAGGGGAAGGTTATGGGCCCCAATGATGGTGTCTAATCTAGGCATGTCCTGGCAAAACTAGGTGAACACATCCCGATATTCTTAGAGGAGACTTATTAGTTTGGCTCGAGTTGATGGTTTTATGGAGGTTTTAATTTTGACTTCCTTTTAGTCTTCTTTAATTCCAATATTTATGGTTTTAGTGGGTTCTTCATAAGTCGATATATGTTTTTCTTCCTAGTCAATTAGTTTCAACAAGATTATAGGTATAGGGTTTTCTTCATAATCCCCTTTGGACTTGACCTCATCGATGTAGATTGGTTGCTCAAAATTGTTATTTAAAGTCTCAGTATGAATATTCTTGTCACCTTCATTAGGCTTCCTATAAATATGGAAAAAGAATAATATAAGTGTAAAAATATGTCAATAAAGGTCTAAAAGTTGGCAAGGACTATGAAACAAAAGATGAAATGTAATGGTTAGTCATTTTCATTGATAATGCTTAATAAAAGATGCCCATACAAAGGATCCTACGATGCTTGTGGGCAAAAGCATTTAGGTTTAGTTCATAGCATTACTTTGAAATAGACTTGAATAGTATAGGAATCTCAGTTTTTGTCTAAATACTTAGAAGAAATCCTGGAGGGCATAGGCCAATGTCTCGGGCCATAGTTGATGTCCTTGGCTTATCAGTTGCATTGATGGAGAGATCACCAAATGCCTTATTTAGTATAAGCATAACATTAATGGAGCCAATATTCATATGTCTTCCTAGATTGAAACTTTCTCAAAGCGATGAAAATGTCATTGGTTCATATCCTACGTCTTGCCCCAATAGATGAGCCATCATTTTTTCCTGATTCTTTTATACTTGTTTTTTTTTGTTGTGCACTAGGCTAGAATCCTAGCCCCTTTTATCGATTTGGTTAACAACTTTCAAGGCTTTGGCAATCCTTTAAAGGTGTTTTACAAGTTTATTTCTGACCTAGGCACCTTTGGTTATGGTTAACTTTAGACCCATGTGAGTGCTCTTTAATAGGCTAGGCTTAACTATCGGTAGCCCTTCCTTGACATAAGTGGTTTGACAAACTCAAAGGATTGAAATAAGGATTTTGGAATATCACCACTTGGTTTGATATACAGGCTATCAGTTAAGGTAGCAATGATGATATCTTTTTCTCCTCTAATACTAATGACTTTGTTTTTGATGATGAATTTTAACCTTTGATGTAACGATAATGACACTACCCCCATAGAATGTATCTAAGGCCTTTTCAATAGGCAATTATATGATGAAGCAATGGCTATCACATGATAGTCTACTTCATAAGTGTATCGGCCAATTTTGAGTGGAATGGTGATGTTTCCCATAACATTTTTGCAAGTTCCACTGAATGCTTACACCACTGTATGATTATTTTGGATATGAGATACATCAATAGAGAGCTTGTTCAAGCATGATACGGCATTACATTCAGGGCTAACCCATAATCAATAAGCACTTTTGGTAACACACTACTTTTACAATACGTGGTCATGTAAAGAGCTATATAGTTTCCTTTTCATCCAAGAAAGATCTTATCATCGTTGAAAGATACATAGTTGTTGGCAATGATGTTGATATAGAGATGTCAAAAGAGACATAAGCCTTATTCATAACCTTGAAAAGAGCATTCTTGTGAGCTTTAGAGTTTAATAGTAGTGATAACACATACATCTTGGTGAGTTACTTATTTAACTGATCAAGATGCTGTATTCACTGTGCTTGATGAACTTAAGGAATTTCGTAGCTTTTTCTCACTCACTAGCTCCTTGATGGCTATCAAATTTGAGTTTTTGGTTACAAGCTTCAATGTTTGAGTAATGTAAGCAATGTCTTTTTGTTGAGTTTCACTTCTCAATGCTACTCAACCATAAAATCTGCCACTCCAAGTTAGGTGGCTTACTCTTTCAAGGTCAACATTTATGGCTTACTGACTAGATTCACTAGTGATCCAAGTTTTACTTTCATAATTCCACAGAATCGCCTTATTGTTTTCATAAAAGAAAGGGGATAAAAGTTGAATGATCATGTTTAGTGCTAGTTAAATAAGGGCAGCTTTGACTCTTGGTCAATTATCAAACAAGATCAATGGCTTTCCAACCTCATAAGGAAGATTTCTCCCATCATTTTTCATGGAATTGATGGATGGCACTACATTTACTAACTGGGTGTGTAAGGATTATTTTCTATCGTAGAATTTAATGTTGCCCTCATTCATCATTCTTTGAGTCATAATGTAAAACTCTTTACACATTTAAAGAGTGTGACCATAGATAGTGTGGAAATCACATAAGCCATTGATTTTTTCCTTTGTCCTTTTGGCCTCAGTAAGTAATTAGGCTTACACTAGGATTTGCCAAACCAAATTCACTAGTGTTCTAACCTCCTTTATGTTTTATAAAATCTCACAGTTCTCTTCGATGGCCATTCTTTCCATATTAGATTCAATATTGACTTCAGATAAGCTAGCTCCATCATTGTATTTTGGTTCTTGCCCAACCTTAACTTTTTTTTTTCTTTTTTTTGCCTTTTTTCCTTTGATGATCTTTTTTGTCTAATTCACTTTTCATTAATTCATTAATCATTTTGCCTAATATGACCATATCCATAAAGTTTTTTAGGTGGTTCTTTACTATGTTCTTATTGTGAGGGGCTTGCAATGTGTCGATGAATTTAGCTATCATCTCTTTCTCTATCAATAAGGGATGAATCTAGGTGATCTTTTCCATCCATCTCAAAGCATAGTGCCTAAAGCTTTTATCAGCTCTTTTTTTCATGCTTATACGAGAAAGACAATTCAAGATCTAGTCATCAGTAGATCTTTCATCATCCATGGCATTAATAAACAGATCGATGTGCTTGCCTTACTCCTTATAGAACTCAATCTCTGATCGATCTATCATCTTTTAGACTATTTCTACGAAAGATAGGCAGTGATAAAAAAATGCTCTTGATTGCAGTGATAGTAGGATGGTTCAGTGGCTTTTGTAGTTAGGTTTTTAATGATTAACACTATTCCAACTTTCCTAAAGGCTTGCTAGACCTTTTTATCAGGGTTTTGACTTCTCTAATACTTTTTTTTACCCAACAACATCTTCTATCAATTATTGCATTCACTCTTGGTTTCGTATGGTTAGGAAGTATATTGGCTCCGATATTTGGTCTAGGCCTTTATTCAACATTGATCATAGCCATTTCTAGCAGACCCTATACTTTTTTCTTAAATAATGTGCAGTTATTAATAGAGTGACCTTGTGCTATGGCATGGTACTCATAATAGGCATTCTCATCATACCATCTAGGATACTATAGTGATCCTAGGTTTTTGAATTTTGAGGCCACTAGTTGACTTACTAATAGATAAGAGTAGATCTCTTTGTAGATATAAGGGAGTGGCTCAAAGTGCTCTATTTTTTTCAAGGTGCCTGTTGACTGTTTTACATTGTTCATATTATGAGGTTATACACTTTGAGCTACATTTTAAATGGGATTCAGAGCAAAAGTCCTAACCCAATGAAATGAACTTGTTGTGGTGCTAGTTAGTTAAGGTTAAAACCTAGATTTAACATGTTCGAGAGGTACACAGCTTGCACCAAATACGGATTTCGATTAAATTTGGCATGGCTTTTGTTAACAGCATTCACCTTATTCTCTTTGCCCTTATTTATTGTCTTTTTGACTAACTTGGATGATTATCTAATGGATATCTTGCCATTTTTTATTAGGCTATTGATCTTTTTGGCTTGATACAACCATATTGACAAATTTTTTGTGGTATTTCCACCAACTTTTCATAGTACAAAGCTCATAAAGTGCTAATAAACATGATTGTCATCTCTTTCTCGATCAGAAGAGGGTAAACTAAAGTTGCTTCCTCTTTCCAATTTTGAAAGTATTGCCTAAAGCTTTCAGAGGTTTTTTTTCCATGTTCATAAAGGGAAAGACAATCTAGACCTAGTCAAACACATGCTTGTATTAATTAAAGAAGGCGCGAGCTAAATTTGCCCATGTTTGAATTCTCATGGGATCAAGCCCTGTATACTATCGTATAGCTACCCTAATTAGACTATCCTAAAAGTAGTGAATCTGTAGCTGTTCATTCTGTTCATACCCAACCATCTTATGGTAGTACATGCAGAGGTGTGCCATTGGTCTATAGTCTTATTTTACTTTTCAAAATCTAGCACTTTAAATTTAGGCGAGATGACAAGAATGGAAACTAACCCAAAGATTTTGCATCTATGACCATAACTTTCTCATTTTCTTTGATAGCTCGAAAATGCTTTTCTAGTGACTGATAATTGCTTAAGCCTTCATTATTTTCCAAGTACCTTTTTGCTTTTTCTTATTCGATTTGCTCATCTAGGTCTAGGACTATAGGCCTTGCTAATGAAGAG
The DNA here is from genome assembly GCA_038382025.1 of Adansonia gregorii. Taxonomy (NCBI): domain Eukaryota; kingdom Viridiplantae; phylum Streptophyta; class Magnoliopsida; order Malvales; family Malvaceae; genus Adansonia; species Adansonia gregorii. Next base: position 5,455 of record JBBYHO010091465.1, on the reverse strand, counting down.
CCCGCACTTGAAAATCCTTGGACTAGATAGGATATTGCTATAGGGTTATTGTAAATGAATGGCTGAGTTGATGGGATATTTGTTGTCAGAGGATGTGATTAATTCAATGCCTCTTTCTGAGCATTGATGGCTTTAGTACCACCATTCAAGTTCCTTTCAAGATTAGTTGATTCTTTCCCCGCATCAAAGTGCTTGTTTGTCCTTTTTCTTTCAAAGCCTTGAATAATAACTTAGTCAATTTTGCAAGTTGAGCGAGGAGTTCCTCATTCTTATGGAGTAATTGCTTTTGGAACTCTTTGCACATAAGTTCAAGTTGCTTAATGCAGGCTTGGTGATCATTTTCCATGGCTTTCGGATGATTACAAGTGTTATACTAATGACAAACTATAGATTCCATGCTTTAGAGCACCTTCACCTTAGATTATTACCAAATTAGACTCTTATGATATGTCATGGGCATTTTTAATGAGATAAAGATGGAAATGCAATTAAATGACAATTAACATGAATACATAAAGAAATAAAACAATTAGACTCGAGGAGCAGCTTCATCAATAGCATCTTTCATTAAAGCAACAAAATATTCCAATTACACTCAATTACATTCAAAAATGCCTGACATGATTACATTGCTTGATCACATATTCCATAAAATACAACAATTCTTATTCAAAGGTTTTGATGGGTAAGTGTAGATACCTTATTCTGTTTGGGCTAATTTTTAGCAATTTAGAGCATGGACGTAAGAGGGGGTGATATGCTGTGAAGCAAGTCTTCTCCGGAGGGGCCCTAATCTTGTCAGAAATCAATGGCAATGCCTTGCCCAACCCAGTTAACTTATATTTTATCAAGAAATATTACACATAGAAGGCGAAAACCTAAAAAGGCATCCTTTAAAAAAAAGAGAAAACAAAAAAAACAAAAAAACAACAGCAAACAAAAACAAACAAAAACCAAACAAACAAACAAGCAAAAGAAAACCAAAAAGGTCCAGATGAAAATCTGAAAAAGGGAACCCAAGCAGCCAATCCGACTATAGTTCAAAACCCACAAGGGCCAACTAAAGAAGATCAATTTTGATGGGGGCATAGATTGAGGTCACTTATAGAACAAAGCAAAGCAATCTTAGGGATCTTTCAAAGATCAGCTCATGCTAGGCACATTCATTGTTCGAGAAAGGTTTTGAAAAGCACATAAAGAACATCCATGTCATGATTGTCAGAGGCATCTTTTGCCCAAAAGATCATCTTTCTCGCTACCCTATCAAATGCCTTTCAAATGGTATATTGAGTTATGTCTCTCTATTGTCATAAATAAATATTACCTTGTTTTTTTTAACCCTTGTACAATTCAGATTGCACTTGTCATTTAACTGATAATGTTTGATAATTAACTGAAATATGCATCAGGGCATCTTGATATTACATCGGAAGGAAAAGAAAAGCACAAGGAATTTTGCTTACACCTTGATCATTAAGATCATGCACCTTTCGCGTCTAAACACCTGTTCAGCATGACCATACACTAAACCATTTCTTGCTTTCACAAGCCACATCTCAAGAAAAACCATTTCAAGCTAGCTAAAAATCGGCCCATGCATTTTATCAAAATTCTATCATAACTAGGGACATCAATCTAATCAGGAAAATAGTCTCCAAATTGTTGACAATGCCTTCCATTTGTCAGGAAAATGATTAAGTCTCTCGAATCGAGAAATGCAACAGTCCAAGTTCTTGAGACTAAATTTTTGGTCATATCCCCATTGGAGCTGGGGCAAACTACAATCCCTAACAGGATAAGGAAAATTATAGCCCATGGTTGCAACAAAGATGAATCGCCATCCCTTTGAGAGTCTAAATGATGTACAAGGAGAACTATAGCTATCTCCTATATTAGACTTCACATCATGCAATCATGACAGCATTCCACATCATGCATTCACATTACCATCATACATCATCATTTTCACAATATCACTTAAAGTCAGGTTTGATGAACCTCTAAAGAATTCCTGGTAAGAACTCTAAGCTTCGCAAACTAAGTGCCGTTCATGTAAGGTCCTTCTCTTCTCATCACCTTATGTCAAAACCATTTCTATCAAGCAACTACTGTCAAAGGGCCAGTGTCAAGAAATTATTATCCAGAAACTATCGTAAAACAAAAACTTTTGTCAAAAATCTTTGTTAGAAGCTTTGGCATGAACTAATGCCCAAACCCTTTTCAACAGGAAATTTTATCATGAACTTCTATTAAGAAAAGCTGGTATTTGAAGTTTTATAAAAAAAAACATTGTCAACACCCCTTAAAAGCCCACAAGTCAGTGGCACCCTTTTAAAGCTCACAAGTCAGTAACACCCCTTAAAAGCCCACAAGTTAGTGGCACTTTTTTAAAGCCCACAAGTTAGTGGCACCCTTTTAAAACCCATAAGTCAGTGGCACCTCTTCAAAGTCCACAAGTCAATGGTACCCTTTTAAGCCTACAAGTCAGTGGCACCCCTTAAAAGCCTGCACGAGCTGGTAGCACCCAAGTCTAAGTTAAAGCCCATACGATCTGGTGGCACCCAAGTCTAAGTTAAACTCGCACGAGCTGGCAGCACTTGAGTCAAAGCCCACACGAGCTGGTAACACCTAAGTCTAAGTTAAAGACCACACAAGCTGGTGGCACCCAAGTCTAAGTCAAAGCCTACACAAGTTGGTGGCCCCTAAATCTAAGTTAAAGTCTGCACAAGCTAGTGGCACCCGAGTTAAAGCCCACACAAGCTAATGGCACCCAAGTCTAAGTTAAAGCTGGCATGAGCTAACAGCACCCAAGGCATAGCCCACGCCAGCTGGTGGCACCCAAGTCTAAGTTAAATCCTACACGAGCTGGTGGCATCCAAGTCTAAGTCAAAGGTCGCAAGAGCAAGTAGCACCTAACTTAAAGCCCACACAAGCTGGTGGCACCTAAGTCTAAGTCAAATCCCACATGAGCTGGTAGCACCTGAGTTAAAGCCCACATGAGCCAATGGGACTTAAGTCTAAGTCAAAGCCCAATGAGCTAGTGGCACCCAAGTCTAAGCCCAATGAGCTAATGGCACCCAAGTCTAAGTTAAAGCCCACACAAGCTGTGACATCCAAGTCTAAGTCAAAGCCCACATGAGTTGGTGGCACCCAAGTCTATGTCAAAGCTCCCAAGTCTAAGTCAAAGCCCGCACAAGCTAGTGGCACATGAGGCAAAGCCCATACGAGCTAATGGCACCTAAGTCTATGTTAAAGCCTGCATAAGTTGGTAGCATCTAAGTCAAAGCTCGCACAAGCTAGTGGCACTTAAGTCTAAGTTAAAGCCCACACAAGCTGGTGGCATTTAAGTCTAAGTCAAAGCCTGCACGAGCTGGTGACACCCAAGTCAAAGCCCACACAAGCTGGTGGCACAAGTTTAAGTCAAAGCCTGCACAAACTAGTGGCACCTAAGTCAAAGTCCGCACAAGCTGGCAGTACTTACATCAAATCCATGTTACTCTGCACCTACCTAAGAGGGTCAAACCTTAGAAAACCTAACACCCTAATGTTCTAGAAGTGTCAATCCACCTCAGACAAAATAGTGTCTATTTGTCTTTGCCTTGTCATTAATTCTCAGCAATGGTCAAAGAATGGCAGCTGTAGACACCTTATTTAATCTAGGCTAATTTTTAGCAATTTAGAACATGGACGTAAGAGGGGGCAATAAGTTGTCACTCGACAAGAAAGTATTTTGAGGACATCAAAAAGGCCTAGGGATCATATAAAAGGTAAATGCAATGATATGGCATCAAATGACATAGTCCAAGGTATCTGGGGACAAAAGATATGAGAAAATTCATAATTTTACTTGAATGTATCGATATAATGCTCCAATGCCCCAAAAATTTAAAATGTCCCTAATTATATCGACACAACATGTAGATGTATCGATACATAAGCCTTTATATCAATATAGGACCTCATATATCGATATTAGGCCATGCCAGGACTAAAACATGCATTTTATAAAAAATGTATCGATACATATCAACATGTATCAATACAGTGGTTCATAGTATCGATACAATAATCATTGTATGATACAATGTTCATTGTATCGATACCATAAAGGTTTCTATCGATAAATCATGCAATATATCAATACATGCAAGCCATTTTCATGGTCTGGGCATTTTTGACTCATCCATCATTGATCCAAAACTCAATTTTAACTCTTTTTTTTTTGCATCAGGAAAGGTTAAAACACATATCAGATTATGAATTTAGACTTTTGAATTAATCATAACATTTTTTTTAAAGTCTAAAATGAATCAAAAAAAGGTCAACATCACATGATCACCCTATCTCTAGCTTGCTAACCAATATCACCATCAGCCCCCTATTTGCTGGAAAGTATATTAGCATTTAATCCAGCCACCCTATGCCCATCATATTGGCAGCAAGCTACCTCTTATAGCCACTATGCTAACATCACCTTGTCTTCCTTGAGAAATGGCCAAAAACACCTCCAATTTGGCTCTAAAATGCTGGTATAAATGGACCAGTTTTATCTTAGCTAAAAAAGGTTAGATTCAACCTTATTTTTACTTCCAAAAAACACATTCATACATCAAAAACCCTAAATCCTATAGCTCTTTACTCAGCTCCCAAAAATAACCTCAAAACCCTCACTCTCAACCTCTATACATTCTAAAAATCACCTTTATCCATACCAAAACCATAACCTCATTGTTTCTCTCTTTTTCCTTGCTTATTTACAATAAGAAAAAGAGTAAAATTCAAGCCATCTCTACTGCTCCAATTACTTGGCCAAAGAGTGAAGTTTTGTTGGTATAGATTCTTACTTTATCACTTTTATTTTTTGTTTTTTAGCATCTTCATTATTTTAATGAGCTCTCTATGTTTCCATCACCCTCTTAGGATTATCATGCATTATTGTGCCTTTTGGTTATGGTAGTTCAAGATTTGGATGCCTTAATGCCTCTTTTACGTGTAAAATGCCTCATTTCATCCTCATTAGTTTAACATCTCTTGCTCATGCATTTTATGCTATGCCCATGCATCTTGTTATCCTTAATCCATGTATGAATAATTAGCCTAACACATTTCAAGCACATTTATGCATTAACTTGCATGAATCATTATCATTTTCAGCATCCATAATATTTTCTTATCAAAGTGCATAACACTCTCTTTGTCTAGACCATTAGTAAAATTAGCGTCACCAGTCATGTCATGTGCCATCCCCTTGTATGTTTGTGGCCTTCTTCTTATCAAAATGCGTGTTTGATGGCTATCAAAACTGATTTTTTAAACCCCCCAAGCCAAGCATGTTAACCTCAACCACTAAGAATTAGCATGAACTTAGCATTTTCCTTAAAGCTAGCAAAATATCTTGGGGAAAATTAAATTTTCCAGATCTGGAATCTTGGTTAAATAAGTTCAAATCTTCTGA
>JBBYHO010091357.1:46620-110605 GCA_038382025.1 Adansonia gregorii | reverse complement strand
ATAATATAAATCAAATTATTTATTCAAAATAAATAATGTTTGTTACATCATATGCTTTAGGGCATATATCCCAACATCAAGTTCAAAATCCAGCTTAGAATTATAGTCTTGAAAAGCAATTATTTTGTTAAAATTTAAAATCTCAATTACCGTTATCAAAGTAAAAGAATGTTAAGAGTTTTTTGTAATTGTGGATTACCATTTATTGGAGTTGTGATTTATAAGACGGGCTAGCAGATAGATTTAGCCTTTAGACAATCATATGATTTGGGTAAATCCAATAAATTAAATGAAACAATTAATTTTGAGCTTTGCCTATCTAATTAGAGCCATTTTAGTTAAACTATATCCGTAAGTCCTAACTCAAGGGAAGCCTTGATGCGACTCTATTAAAGTTTTATATAAATATGGCTAGGGTTTTCTCTTCACCATTGACCACAAATTTACACATTGAGAGTTTTCTAAAAGTGTTGAGTGACTTCATCCTAATAATCAAACAACTTGTACAAGCTACGGTCTTGTAGATTTTAATAGCTCCAAACAAGTATATTATATTATTGTTATTAATTTAATTTAATACTCTTTCACATATGAAATCCGGTAAATAACAATTTGATTTACAATAGCATGATTAAAGGTTAGAAACTACAATTCTGAATGAAAATCAATCACTTTGAGCGAATGTGGTAAAATATCTTCTGCATTTTCACATATTATCCGAAAGCTGTTGTGTTTATTCAAATTTGGCTTTGGGAAAGTGTTTTTGAAGTCTCTTTTTTTTTTTTTTGGTTAATTGTGTGGTATCTCATAATTTACTTCTGTGGGCTTTCATTTATTAGGTGCCCATTTTCCCATTTTACGGGAGTTCTGGAAATTTTTTTCGCAACTTAAGATTAGCTTGAATGATGCTTGATTAGGTAGCTATCTTGCTGATAGATTCTTCATGGACATTATTTTTGGCTTTAATTTGATTTAACAATTGTCAAGTTCATAAAGCTTTTAGCTTTTTAACTAAAAATACTTTTCATATCATATTTTTGCTTTATAATCCTAGAATATGAAAACTTGAAGGGAAGAAAAACAAGAACCCGCAATATTTGTTCAACACTTACAGCCATCCCTCCCTGAAAAGAAAAAAAAATTAAATAAATAAAAGTAACATTTCAATTTAACCCCTAGACCTTGGCCTTGGTCATGAAAATGGAAGACCAAGAAGGATTGGATTGGAGGTGGTGGATAATTTGAAGCATCCTAGGTTAGATGCATGCATCCCACGTGTGATCATATTACCCCAGTTAGTGTAAGTAGACAAAAATTGTCACTTCAACTAGACGTTTCACAAGTTGAGCTCGACGACCATCTCCTTAATTGGCAGAGCTTATAAGTCAAACCTTGCAGCTAAAGCCTTGCATCTGGATGAGATTCCTCTCATAAAAAAACATTAATGCAGTGAATTAAGTCTCAATCACTAATATCTTTTTGATTCGGTGATTAAAAATATATCAAGTGATTTATTTTAAATTTGAGTTCAAATTTTTTTCAGTTAATTTATTGCGCCAATATTATTGTTTTCTTGTAAAAAAAAAAAAATCTCAATCTGGTCCTGTTTTCCTTTTCCACACTGCTGCTAATCCTGTGGATCCTTCACCAGGCTAGAGCTCCATCTCTTTTCTACATTATTGAAAAATGGTCAATTATGGTAAAAACTTTTTGAGTTTTTTTATTATAATATTATTATTATTATTATTTTATTTATGAAAATACGTTGTTTGAGATTAATTTTCGATTTTTGGCATAAATTGACAACTTACTCTTGAGGGTTAAGAGGCAAGTTTCCAATTATAGGCTGAGAGCTCGTCCCTTAAGAGACAAGTTCTTATATATATATATATATATTTATGTTAATATGTTTTATTTATAATATATAATACATTATATTATCTTTATATTTATATATGTATATATATATATATATCTTATTTTTATGTTTTATGTTCAGATCAATCAGGTTTAACATTTAAAAATTTGAAATAATCAAAATGATTAAAATATAACATAAAAATTTATATCTTTAAGTACATCCATCAATTTTGACCTGAACCCGAATGATGGCTGATTTCTGGAGTAAAATCCTAATGACCTATTTTGGTAAAAAAAGGTCTAGTTATAGTTTTAAATCCAAAAATATTAATGCCTATTTTGAGAATTAAATCCCGACTATATTTTTTTTAACTTCCCATGAGCCTACCCTTTACTTGAAAAAGTTGATTTTTTTCGTTTGGGTGATCTTTATATAAAATATTTTTAATTGATAATTTATTTAATCTACATTTACATAAAAATAATCATCTATATAATTAAGAATCGATCTTATTTTACTTTACTTTAATCCTTTTTGTTTTTAATGGTTTATTGTAATATTAAAGTGTGAATAATGTATGAATTAAAAATAAGTTCAATTTTTAAATGTATTGATAGATTATATAAATATGGATTTTTAAATAAATTATCAACTAAAATATTTTATATGGAGATCATCCAAACAAAACAAGATCAATTTTTTCAAGTGAAGGCCGGTCACAGAAAGAAAAAAAATCCACTTAGGATTCAATTCTCGAAATAAGCATTAATATTATTAGTATTTAGATCTACAACTAAACTTTTTTTGCCGAAATAGATCATTAGGATTTAATTTCCAAAATAAGCCATTATTTGGGTTTGGGTTGAAATTGATATATCTATTTAAAGATATAAATTTATATGATACATTTTAATTATTTTAATTATTTGAGATTCTCTAGTGTTAACCATGATTGACCTGAACCCAAAAAAATAAAAATTAAAAATATATAAACATATAAATAATAAAATATATTAATATAAATATAATATTTAATATAAATAAAAAGGGGAAACTTACCCCAGAAGGGGCAAGTTCCCAACATTGTAGTTAGCAACTCGCTTCTTGAGGGAGTGAGTTCCCAACATCTGCCATTAGATTTTCGTAAACAAAAAATAATAATATTGTAAAAAAGCCTAAAAATAATCTATTTATGCATTTAAAAATTGATTTCATTTTTAAAATTCCTGCCTTAGGCACATCCTTTAGGATTCTAATAAATCGTTGAAAACGAAAATGATTAAAGTAAAATAAGATCGATTTTCAAATGCATGTATAGATTATTTTTATATAAATATAGATTTTTAAATAAATTACCAACTAAAAATATTTTATATAAAGATCATCTAAAAAAAATCAATTTTTTCAAGTGAAAAGTAGGGTTATGGGAAAAAAATCTAATCAAGATTTAATTCCTAAAATGGGCATTAATATTATCGGATTTAAAACTATGACTGAACCTTTTTTTTAGCAAAATAGGTCATTAGCATCTAATTCCTGAAATAGGCTATTATTTAGGTTCGGGTCGAAATTGATACGTCTACTTAAAGATATAAATTTTTATGTTATATCTTAATCATTTTAATTATTATGGATTCTTGAGTGTTAAACTCAATTGACCCAAACCTAAAAATTAGAAATAGAAAATATATAAGAAATATATAAATATATACATAATATAATATCTTAATATAATGTATTATATATTATAAACAAAATATATTAATATAAATAGAAAAAGGAAACTTACCTTAAAATTTGGCATATTTTCGAAATTAATCCCGAAATGGCCTATTTTTGTAGATAAAAAATTATAGTAATATTATAATAAAAAAGCCACTTTTTAAATGATGTAAAAGCCCAAAAAAACTTAGTTATTTTTATAAATGATCAACTTCTTAAAAAATTTTATTAAGATCCAAATAAAATTACTAGTGTTGTTTAATTGACCCAATAATAATTTGAGGTTACAATTTATTAAGTTATTTTTTTGTCAGAAAAATTTTGGGAAAGGCTAACTTTAGTGAAAAAAAAAGGAAAGACAAATACATCATGGAAACAATAGATTTAGGCCGTTAGAAGATTTGTGTGATTTGCAGTGCAAGTGTTGTTTTAGTAAACTAGGTTAAGCATGAAAACTATAGCTCTATTTTAGAATCATGGTTTTTGTTTGAATCGTTCTACTGACTTAGGATAGTGACTTTTGTGATTTTGATTAGTATAACCGATGGATGCTTTTGATATACTTGTGACCTAAGCCACTAGGTTAATTGTGGTTTTCATTATGACTTCTGACCGAGGTTAAGGGTGGCCATTGGTTGTAAAGGAATATATATTTTGGAGAGTACATCATAAAATTTTTGTTTGAATATATTATGACATATATATTTGAAATAAGTCAATTACAAATATACGATTACCCAGAGTCTTGTAGTACAGAATTTAATTTGTTATTTTAGCCTAACGATTTTTGAGCTCGTTTAATGCAGCTGAAGGAATGTCAATTGCCTGCTGAACAGTTGTAGTTATTATGTTCTTTAATCTTTATAAGTTTTGAATATGGTCAGACACATGGTAATATCAAGGAGTGACATTTCAAACTTTAGTACATGTTTGCTAGAACTTAAGTGCATTTCAAAAACTTATAATTTTTTTAGACTATTATTTGATAACTATTGAACATTTTGAATATATATTTTTAAACTTTATGGAATTCTTTCAAATACATTTATGAACTTAATGTCTACAACTAAAGTAATAATTTTTTATAGATTTTGATTTCTTCAAATTTCAATAGTTAGTTTCTTACCATGCATATTTGTGAGATTGTATCTAACTAATGTGCGATGCCTGTTATGCCTCAGTCTAGGGTGTTATAGATTTAGTGGTGTCAGAGCTTAAGTTATTCAATTTTAGATTTTGAGAATATTTCTATTATTAAATATTTACTATATTACAATGAGTGAATGTGGGTAAAAAATTTAAGTTTGGGACATTTTCTTCCATTCATTTTGTTACTTTATTTTATAATGGTTGTTTGTATTTAATTTTAAAAGGAAGACTTTATTTGTAGTACGTTTGTTACTTTGATTGAATTAGTCTACCTCAACATCATAATAATGAACCCAATCTTGATAAGATTGTCGCAAATGCTATAGCTGGTGGTTCTAGAAATGTTTGTGATGAGAAACGCCTAAATCACTAATATCAAGACTACGATTAAGGTGTAGATTTTGTACTAAATGCTCGAGGAGGTGTTAAGAGTTAGACTATGGTAGCCTAAAGTTTAGTGGCTGAAAATTATGTTTGGGTCTTGCATTTGATTAATGAACTAATTAATGAGATAAAAAATCAATAAAAACACCAGCCATCGATGCAATAAATGCAATAAACTAATAATCTATGGAATGGAAAAGTTTGAGTGAGTTTAAGAAATTGCAGAATCTACTTTTAAAGGTTATAAAAATCTTAATGAAGTAGAGTTATGGATTGAGGTGATGGAGAAAGCTTTTGATGCAATGCATTTTGTAGACCAAGATAAGGTTATATCTTTTGCTTACTTATTACAAGGGAGTGCTAATAATACGCAAAAAATAATAGCTTGCCTTACATGAAAATGATTTGAGATTCTTTACTTGGGTCAACTTTCGCACTGCTTTTACTACAAAGTATTTTCCTTAAAATAAGTTACTGCGGTTCAAAAAAGATTTTTTATTTGGTTCAAGATAGCATAACTATGGATGACTATGAAATTAAGTTTGACTAATTGTCAAAATTTGCCACCTCTCTTGCTTTTTATGAAAAAAACTAGAACTAGAAGGTTCAAAAGCAACTCAAATGCTTATATTTCTAAAAGCCTTGCTTCATTGCATTTGACTAGCTATAATGATGTGGTTGGTAAGATGAACTCTTAAACTTAAGCTGAAGGGAGACTCAAGAAGCAAAAGAGAGATTTTTTTAAAAAGAGAGGTAAAGACTTATTTTTTAAAGTAAAGAGAGCTTTTAGTGGTCCTTATGAATTTCACACCACTAAATGGTCTCAGGCTTCTTTTACATCTAATGGTAAGTTTCCTTCTTGGGTTATTCAATCTTTTAATGCTTAGACGTCTTACCAAGGGCCTAGTGTCCAATTTATGGTAGAAGATATCGAGTTGTTGATTGTAAGATGTCATTGTTGCCTACTTTACATGCGGCTAGTTGGATCATCATATTATTAATTGCCTTTTAAATCCTAGTACTCAAAATCAATGTAAAAGCCTAAAAAGTTTCACGCCCTTAAACCATTAGTAGTTCAAAAGGCATTGTAGATACCTAGTTTTATACAAGCCTTTATGAAATTATCTCAAGCCATCATCAAGGCCATTTGCCAATGCCTAAGTTCGATGTTAATTATCCTAGGTCAAGGTAAAGTGATCGAGGAGCCTGAATAGAGTAGAACATGAAAAATCTATCAAATGCATCAATACCTTGCCCTAGGTATCAATATATTAGCTGTAACATTAAAAATTTTCAAATTTAGGGTGTGCATCGATACATCATGTCAATGTGTCAATACAAGGCCTTGGCAGTACCTAACGTTTGTTTTTAGGCTTCTAAGATGTTGATATATTGCCTAATGTATCGATACATTAGGCCAACATATTGATATATTATGGCAATGTATCGATATATTATCTGAATGTATAAAAACTTTAGCATTATTCGCCCTATTTTGAAAAATTTGAACCATTTTTCATTTAAAATTTTCATACGACTTATCCAGGATCTTTTTCCCTTTAATTATTGATCTAGGCCAAGGTACATAATATTATTTTAAATGAAATATGGTCTATTTATCCATTTGATTTTTTTTTCATTTAGGTTTAATTTCATTTAAATGCATTTGGGTAAAATTTTCACTTAATTTAGAAGAGGTCTAAAATCCAAAAGATGATAGGTTTTGAGGTACATTTATGGTGAAAATTCAACCTAGGTATCATTTTTTTGCCCACAAAAAAAAATGGCATTTTTGAAATATATGTAGGTTGATTTTATAGGTGGCTAAAGCTAGCCCTCCATTCTATGGGTTCTTGGCCAATAAGATTTTGAAACACATAGCCAAAGGCAAGGGAACCTTTTGAATGATTAAAATGGAATTAAAAAAATAAAAACCATAGGGGTATGGGAAATAGCTGGCCACTACCCTTTTTAGAAGGCCATTTTTCATTCTTCATGTAAGGGATATAAGACTAGAGAGGAAAAAAGGCTATAGCACAAAAGATAAAAAAAGAAAACATTGGGAATTAAAAACCTTAAAGGTATTTACTTTTTTTTCTTCTTTGTTTATGTTTGCTTTCTTTTCCATATCATTTCCATGAATTTAGTATGTTTGCATCATATTTTCTCACGTATAGGTTTCATTAGAATAATAAATGACATGGGATTTCCTGCATGATCACATGACCATGTATTTCTTTTGCATTAGGATGTGTACGTATGATATCATCTTATTTAAAAGTTGAAAATGGCATGAATGCATATTTATGAGCTTTTGCTGAAGCATGTTTCTCCATGTTCCATTAATATATGTACCCCACTCGATGACATTCCATGTAACTGTAAGATAAGCTAGATTATGCATTATGGTACAGTCATCCATTATATTATATCTCATAGTCTTACCTCTTTCTTTAGTGTTTTGGTGATTTGCATATTGTAGACACTCAATTTTAGCTTGGGTTACATGATTTAGTCCTCAAGCTTAGGCCCCTATAATTTGAACTAGTAAGTTGGCCATCTTGAGCCATTGACTAAACTTTGGTCTATGTTGGATTGTAAGAAACCCAATTTTATTTTATTCTTATTTTTATCATTTAGAAAAGAAAAAAAGCAAAAGCTAAAATGATAGGTTTGAAAAAATTATCAAATTTGAAATCAAAGATTAAATAAGGGTTGAATTTTAGAGATAAAATTGGAAGCTAAAATCAAAGGTTGACTAAAATTAGGAAATCTAAAATTGATTAGGGACTAAAATTTTGAGATTTTATTTTCTAATTGTTGTAAATTTAGAGAGAAGATTTATGGTTGATTTTGGTTTTTAATGCATGATCCACTGATCTCCCTTATAAATTGGACCTAAGATTTCTAATCAATATACATAAGAAAAACATTAGCCAAATATGTGTATATATATATGTATAAATTTTTGGAAAATTATAAGGATCACAATTGCATACAGTAAAGCCATGAACGAGGAAAAAAGTCACGTTTTCGAGTTATTTTCTATAATTTTAGTTGCTACAAATAGATTTTTTATAAAAAAAAATCATGTTATCATTCTTGATGAATTAAAAGAAGAATAAAGTTTTTTTAAAATAAAAATTTCAATTCTCAATGATAAAAATCCAGAAAGCTTGAGTTTTTCGAAGGTCGATAGAGATTCCCAATCAACAGATACTACTTTATTCAAAACTAGTTTTGTTGGCTTTTAAAAATGCTAAAAATATTTTTTCTGGGTTAAAAACAAGTTACCCCAAAAAAATTTTGTTTCAATTTAAAATCATAAAATTTGGTCACCGTAGAACTCATGCGAGTCTTGACCCATTTGTATGGGAAATTTTTTTTACCTTTTTTATTTTCCTTTGTTTTTAACAATTTTTTAACAATTATATTATTATTGGATTTCCATTTAAATGATTTTTTTGAAGAATAATTGACCTTTATTAATTTATGATTGTATTGACTTATTAATGTTTCGCTTGGTATGCTAGTATTAAATCATTAAATATATTTTTAGGTAAAACTTTTATTAATAATTCAAAAAAAAATATTCATATAAAATTTTGTGTGTACTTTAGAAATAACTCATATAATAAAAATTAATTGAGGTCTTTTTTATGATGGAACTCAAAGAAATAGCAAATGGTTGACTTCTAAGAATTTCTCAAGTGAGAAAATTTTGCTAAATTCTACCAGTATGATGGAAAGCTTAATTGATAATTTTTAATATTAAAGATCTTAGTTAATTTTTAATAACCTAATAACAAGAAACCAATCAGACAGGAACCTTACTTCTTTACTAAAATACTAAATTGAATCTGATAATGAAGCCTCTTCAGGAGAGCAAACAGATTCCTTTGAATACTCTTAAGATGGAAAGATATTTCTCGACATTATAGTAGCTTGTCAGAGAATTCCTTAAAAAATATTTTTAATATTTAAATTTTAATTAAATATAAATAAATAAATTAGAAGTTTTACATATAATTTAGATCTTCTTTACTTTTACATAAAATATTAAAATAAATCTGATGACCGAGTACACTTCAAGGGAATAAACAAATTCCTTTGAATATTCATTATGGTGAAAAAATCTTTTTCGAAATTCAAACAACAAGACAGAGAATTCCTTGAAAAGAATTTCTAATATTTAATTTTTAATTAAAAAATAAATAAAAATGAACTTGATGATGAAGTCACTTTAAGGGAGCAAAGCGATTTCTTTAAACACTTTTAAAGTGAGGAAGTTTTCTTAGAAATTCCACCAACATGATGGACAATTCCTTAGAAAACATTTTCAATGTTTAAATACAAGATTAATAAATTGAAGACTTTTTAAACCATAGGAGCTTTAGCACAGCATTAGGATAACTAGATATTGTCTTTATTATAGGTATTATGGGGTTGCCAATCCTCCTCACAACTAATCAAACTCCCGAATCTAGTTGTGAACATAGACCAAAACCTATTCCTTTTAGGGTGCCTTAGTCAAGCTTAGAATAATATAGGTGACCTAATCACACCTTAAGAAAGATTAGTAGCAACTCCCACTTTTTGCATTTAGTGACTGAGTTTGCATTTAGCATATTATGATAGTTTGGCGACTTCGCTAGGACATTAAAGAGTTGAGCCATATTTTAGATTTATAATGTCTTAGGTTTTAATAATGGTTTTGAAATGGTCTTTTCTATGTTTTTCTCATTATTTGATAAATTGTTCTACTTCATTAACATTTGTTTTTCCTCTTACACATGAAAAATGTGAGGTTTGCATTGTTCTTTTGCACAACTGCATGGATCATATCATAAAAGCCCTATACTCGAGCTCATCCTTTTAAAAGAGGGTAAAGTAACTCTACTCTTTTAAGGTGACAACCTCCATATAGGCTAGTGAAACACTCTTGAGGTATAGAGTAACAAAGCTTTTGTGAGGTGATAACCTCTGCAATGGCTAGAAATATATTTTCGCTTAAATTGAACCTTTTCCAATTAAAGACTTTCACTTAAATTGAACCTTTTTCAATTGAAGCCTATAATGGGTGAGGATTATGGTTAGGATTAGGGTTCCTTACTCATCCTCCATGGGTGATGTTAAGGAGCAATTTGGTGATCCTTTTAGATTCATTAAATATCGTGACCCTAACATATAAATAGCACCTAGGAAGCTAACCTTATGATAGAGCCATGCTAACCCTCGTACAGAGATAACCCAAATTAGGACACACGAAAGAATACTTCTTACCCCTTTCAAGATGTATACTTTTATTATTTTTTATGTTTTATTTATTATTGTCTCTCTCACTATTTTTACTTTATCTTTTTCCTTTTCGTGCATTTGCATTATCATGACATTATTGGAATACCTTACTACATAACTATCTTTTTTAACAAAAAAAAACTTTTAAGTAACATTCATGGCCAGTCTACCAAAATTTGAATATACCAAGTACAAGTACTCAGATGATTTGAAGGCTAGACCTGAAACAACTTGACAAGTAGTAGATTGTTCTTTATCACTGGTATATGCCTCAATACTTTCATAAAGAGTTCACCTCAATCTTGCATAAATTAATTGATTTGATAAACATTTAGGGATCTTGCAGTTCATATAGGTAAGAACTTTAGGGTAATATTGGGACATCTACTTTTGTTGATCAAGATGGACAATAATTTGAAAAAAGACATAATGTAATTATGGGACCTTTTGTATAGATTCTTTTTATTCAATGAGGTAGATGTAGACACCTTACTTTGTTTGGGCCAATATCTAAAGCATCAAAGGCCAACATTTGTGACACCATGAGAGTTATTGGCAACTCTGCGAAGGAAACCTGTATGACTTAAAAGTATTTCTTGATTAAGAAATGTCCTTTTGACTAGGACACTTCCTTTTTTGGAGTAATGGAAGCAAGAATGTAAGGATTCTTGGCCTTTGACCATGAAAGGGGACTGTTGGACAAATCATCATCTAACTATTCTCGAGTGGCCACCACGAAGTGGCCAACAATTGGAGTCATCATCGATTACATGGGATAAGCATGACCGGATGCCTCTTGAATCCTATAATCGAAGTTATGAAACTCAAAACATTTATTCCATGGTTTGCATAATTCAAAGATTTGATGGTTAGGTTCAAAAATTGTTTACGCACAATGAGCTATGAACCTCCTTGTAATGCCTAAAATCATTACCTTTCTAGCCATTTCTTAACTTAGTTTTGGTTCGCTCGATTTTGACTATCACTATTTAATTATGATACCTTTCTTATGCATGAATTTGAATAAAATAAACCTAGGTTTTAGATCAACAATAAAATCATGTATGTCCCCGTAATGGTAGGGTACATAAAGATTTTTTTATTAAAATATTTTTTGGATTTAGTTTTTTTTTTTGAAAATCAGATATTTCGTATCCAGCATTGGAGAAATGCTGGCATGGAATATTGCTTTATACTTTTTGAAAAATGATTTTAGAAATATGGGTGCAAAATGATCATCACAAATAGAACATGTTAGTAAGAAAAAAAAATAATGTCATATAAGATAAATCACATGAAACAACAAAAGGGAGAGATAAGGGACAATTGGAATGTATCTCATAACTGTTATCTATTATTTTGAAATAACCTAGTCAATAATTTTGGAGATGCCTTTAGATCCATGGATTAATTAAGGCACAAAAATCGAGTTTAAATTTTGAAAAATTCCAAAGTGATCTATAAGAGAGAAAATTTAATTTTTTCTTGACAAATTTTGAAAGGTGGAATTGAGTATCCCGAAAAGTGAAAATTTTAGTGATTTTTAAAATTTGAATGATGTTCGTAAAAGTGAGGTTGAAATATACCCTCAGAAGATAAGGTTAGGCATCCCTATAAACAAAAACTTTAATGATTTTAAACAGATAAGCTCAAGGATTTATCTTGAAAAAGGTTCGATGATTTCTTGACAAAATGAAATTTTTGATAAATGCTTGACAAAATAAATGATTTTTTCCTAAAAAGAAAATTGATAAAAATAGAAATGATAAGAAAAAGATTTCTTATGTCTTAATCTAGACTTAAAAAGTTGACATACATATTTTAACTCGAAGGGACTAATTGAGATCACGTGGAGGCATCTAAACTCCTCGGAGTGGGATTTAGAGGAAATCAATTGATTTTAACTAATACTAAAAATAGGGATAGTATTGCACTGTCCTATTTTTCTATTTCATTTTGGGTAAATTTAGAGGTTCCAAGGGTTAGTGAGGTACTATTAGCAATGTAACTTGATAAGGGTTAATTTAAAAATATTCTAGAAATCCTAAAATACCAATTTTCGGATGGAAATAATTTTTAAATTTGGGTCTAGTGTGATGCTGACAGCATATGTAGGGGAAAAGGTGTGATGAACTTTGAAAAATCATTCTTGGCTCATATGGAATTGTTAAATCACAAACGATACCTTTTTGAAAATAGAATTTCATGAACTCTGCATGAAAAATATTTTGAAAATTCAAAACAAAATCATTTGATGGGAGGAAATAGCCTAAAATAAAATCTAGTTCGCTGATTCTAAGCATTCCAAATAGTCTTCATTCAAAAAATTGTATCTCCCTCATCTGTAATGATCTGAGGTAAAATGAGATGTTGAAGGAAAGGTTATTCAATGCCCTTTTAGGAAAAACATCAAAAATTTTGTGAAAAATGATTTAAGGTTTGAAAATAATTTTTCAAGTCATGACTATAGTGCTGTCAAGACAAAAATAGGTAATTTTCTAATTTTTTGAGTTTCTTAGCACTAACTTAGGCCATGGACATCGGAACATCTGTGAGAGAAAATGATGAGTGACATAGGCATCAGAAGCTTATTTACACAATTGCAAAGTAGTTTGGGACAATGAAACAGCCCATTGACCATGTCACAAACATAAAGACTCTAGGTAAAAGAGCAAGGCACCGATAACTTGGAATAATAGAAAACATTTGTTTTTGAAAACATAATATTGGCCCCAAAAACCCTTGAATCCAAATATAAAACTTGATTTTCCTGAAGATTGGAAGACCTACGAAGAAAAACCTTAAGTCCATATTAATCCTTATTTATTGAGGTTAGCATGGACTTAACTTGGGGGCTTTTGAAAAAAAAATTTTACAATCATTAAACAAGCATCTTAACAAATATATTATGAAGTAAATATAATATTCATGACAATAAACTTAAATAGCATTCTTAGATAAACAAAGATGATATTTTGACATGTAAATGATGACAAAAATGAAAGAAAATGATAATAAGATGCATGTAGCTTCAAGTATCTTGACATGTAAATAATAAGAAACATGAAAGAAAATGACTAACAACAACATCAAGAGCCATGTCATATTAAATGATATAAACATGTTTAAACAAGAAAAAGTTCACTGAAATTCTAAGAACTTTTCATGTTTTTGAAGCAAACCAAAAACAAAAACATAGTAAAGAATGATAAAAAGGTCAATATAGCACCAAATATTCTAGGTCTACGACAAAGAAGGCTGCAAAATGCATAAATCTTAAGAACAAGGTCATGGTCACATGGATATGGCTTTCTAAAATGATCAAAACGATGAAAAAAAATAAGGAAATAAGGTTAAAAGAGATAGAAGTCATACCAAATAGCCTCAATCTTATTTTAGCCTTTGAGCTGAAAACATTTTAACTTTAAAATCACTTTTTTCTCTCTCTTTATTGTTGATTAACAAGAAAAGGTGGCCAAAATAAGCTTGAGCAATGTGTTAGCAACAGAGAAGAGGTTTGAGATGAAAAAAGGATAAAATAGAGGGTTTGGAGGGATTTTTGGTGGTGGCTTTAAAGAACTATAATAATGAGAAGGTTTTCAAAAAAAGGATGGCTGAGAAGTGGTTTATGTGAAGAATGTTTGAATATGTTAGAATGAATGTGTAGTCTATTCAACTGAGAATGTTGATTGGGAATGATGGATGACTGACATGTGCTTATCTGTAAAACCTTAGTGACACCTTGAATAATGACCTTTAATGCCTTTTTTTACATTTTTCTTTAATACGATCTCTAGGCATTTCAAACCTTCCTTTAAATTTTTTTTACTTGGTAACGTGTCGCCTAATAGTGCCTAGTGACCCAGCACCCAATAGTTATCCCTATTTTTTTTTTAATTTTATTACCTTTCAATTAAGTCCTAGATGCTAAAGATTGGCTTAGATAAAATAAGGTGTCTACCAGAGTCATCTGGATAAGATGGACTAGTACCCTATCATTCCTAACTAAGGTAAGGTGTTTGGATGGTCAAATGTATGAAATATCTAAACTTTTGCATGCATTTGTCAATACATAACCTATATGTATTGATACAATGCCTCCACACCATCAAAATTTAAAATTCCACTATTTGTATCAATACAAAAGGGCAATATTTTAATACATAAGCAACTATATTGATATATGAGCTAATTGAATTGACATGGCTTATATCATAGCTAAAATCGTAACTTTTGCTTAAAATGTATTGATACACAATTGACTGTATCGATAATCCTGCTTGTATCAATACAAAATTCATCATATCAATACATTCAAGGTCTTTTGTTTAGATGTATCGATATAACATTCGTTGCATCGATATATCAAGCTTATTCAACTTACTTTAAGACACTTTGCACCTCTTGTTCTATTGGATTAAAACTCAAATTTGGCATGATTTTGGCTCTAAAAATCATCCAATATCAGACATAACCCATCCATATCAAATGGAATTTATTTTTGGTTCTTAAGCATTAGACTGACACATTTTGGATATACCAATTAAAGTTGGCATGAGGACATTTCATGATAAAATTTGATTTAACGAAAGGCAAGTTTGAGATTACTGATTTGATCATCTCATGCATGACTTTCTTTTGCTGTAAGAATTGAGATTAACTAATCAAATGTTGTAAACTTGCTCCTTAATGCCATGATTCATTAAATGGTACATGACAAATGCCCCAAAAGCATTTTTGCTAGGTCATTTTTTATGGCTGAGATGTTATGCTAGATAATGTGATTTTCATACTGCACTATTAATTTAGCCTCCAATACACTTTCCCCATAGCCAAAGCACTATTGTTGTATCTTCCCTGTCACCATTCCAAGAACCCTTCTAAAATCTTCCATTTCCTTAATTTCCACCCTTCGATCTCTCTCTATTAATACCATAACCAAAAAGCTAGTTTTTTTCATCTTTTTCTTGCTAATCCATAGTAAAGAGAAAAATAAGTGAACTCAAAGTTGCTTGGTTTACTGCTTAAAGGCAAAACCAAGAGTTAAAGCTTCTTGGGTATATACCTAATTCTTTCTCTATTTATTTTCTGTTTCTCATCATTTCTATCATTTTAGTGATCCTTATCCATATGCCCATGACCTTGTTAGGACTATCATGTATCATTGTGGCCTTGGTTGTGGTAATTTTAGGTCCTTGGTGATTTTCTAATGCCTTGATGTTGTTTGGATGACCAAAATGCCATGTTTCATTTTGACATTGAAACAACCTCTACTCATGCATTTTTTTTGCTATGTTTCTCTCATTTTCATATGCTCAACCTATGTTTAGATATTTATCCCAACATGTTTTAAGTATGGCCATCCATTTTAATGCATTTCTACCATGTTTTGATTGATTAAATTAGAGTTATGTTGCTATTTTTGGATATAGATTCATGAATGGTTTTTCTCTTATGTGTAGTTTATCAAATGTTTATTGAAATAGCTTTATGGTTGCTTGCAAAAGTCTATTTTCTAAAAACACCCAAGTTAGGTCCAAGTTTATTTCAATAAATGAAGACGAACGTGGATTTAATGTTTTCAACCTATTAGTTTTCCAAATCTGGTGATAAATCAAGCCAAATATTTGGATTCAAGGCCTAATGAGGCAAAATAAATTCTATTTTCAACAAAAAATGGTTTTGGTTTTACAACTTGCTTGATTTAATGCCTTGCTTTGAACCCTAAGTGGTGACTTGATGGCATGGGTAACCGGTTGTCCACTTGCCTAATTCTTTGAGAATTTGGATAGACTCGTGATTTAACTACCACAGACCTGATTGCACATTCATATGTTTGACACCTTAACATATGACTAAAAAACTTTAAACTTGAAACCCTCCTATTTCAATATTGACAATACATAATCCTAAAAGAATTATTTTAGAAATCCAAATGATTTTTTTTTGGAACTTTTTGATATTTTTCCTTAAGCCTTCAAATTACTTTTCCAACTTTATTCGTTTGCCCTCTGTCATGCTCAGATGAGAAAGTCATGATTTTTCAAACATTTGCTATCTAGAACCCTTGGAATTAGTGACATGTATTCTATTTGGGCCATTTTGGCCTATTAGATGATTTTTGTGGACTTTAAACAACTTTCTTAAAATCTTCATGAAATTCCTTTTCCAAAAAGGTATTATTTTGGATTTAATAATTCCAAATGAACCTAAGGCAGTTTTTTAAATTTCATTGCAACCTTGCTTTGCATGTGCTATCAGTGTCAAATAAGACCCGATTTTAAAAATTAATTCCTCCTAGAAAGCGATTTTTTGAGATTTCTAGAATTGCCTTTCCAAAGGTATCTTATTTACCTCATGGAGCCCTTAATTAGCTCAGATTAAATTAAGGAATGTGGATAGCATAAAACTATCCCTTGTTTTTAGTCTTAAGCAAAATTAATTGAAATTTCTTTAAATATGCTTTTCAAGCATTTAAATGCTTCTAAATGAATCTAATTAATTCCTTATGGAGTTATGTGTCATGACATGGGTTCCATTAGGCTCAAATTAAAGCCTAAAAATTAATTTATATTTTATTTCAATTATTGGTTTTAATTTAAAACCCATGTTTCCACCTAAAATTATTAACATTTTCATCATTGGGGATACTCCAACCCTATTTTCCAAGGAGATACTCTAGCCTTGCTTGCCAAACTTTGAAAATCCAAGTTTTCTTCTTTCTTGGACCTTTTTATTAGAAACTTTTTCCCACGTCTCAGTGACCATCGAAACCAAACGTGCCTTAAAATGATCATTTTGGTTATTCCTCAATAATCGATGTTAAGTGCGAGATACATCCTGACCTTCCCACCTTTCTTTGCTTTTTGTTTTTTATTTTTATGTAATATTTGTCATATTCCTTTATTTTTTACTAATGCATTTTTTCTCAAAAGTAATTCTGGATTTATGCTTTAAAAATCAAATTTCCTAAAATCTAAGGCAACATTCTATATCGGTATCCCTCTAGTGCTCGATATGGAGCACTTTCTTCAAACCAAGTCCAAGAAAATCTTTTTAACCTTATGTATCACCATTCTTCCAGGGTATGTAATGGTATCAAATATTTTTACAAAAATTAAAGATTTTCAAAATTCATGCATTATAAAGGGGATTATGCTTCAATAGTGACATAACAAAGCCAAGAAAATAAAAACAAAGACATTATCTAGCTAAAAGGTGCTGATTTAGGGTGTCATGGGGGTGCTAATCTTTACACATGTGTAACCGACTCCTTGACCCTTTTAAAATAAACTTTGGTATACATAAATCATAAAATCAATATTTCAAGTTTGTAACTTAAAATTACTAATTTTAATAGGTGCTTAGTCATGCCTAGCCCATAATGATTGGTGGTGACTCCAAGTTTTTGGCCATTTTATGGTGGCCATCTAAGATTAGTTAGATGAGTGATTCATCCGACGATCTCTCCCTATTCTTATCTTATTACACCTAATTCAAATCTTAATTGAAATATACCCTAAAGGCATACTTTTTAAGCTACACATGTCCATATTAAGTGATTGAAATGAATGTAGGGGCACGTCGCAATAGTAGATATGGTCCCAACTATTGAAGAATGCTCGTTATTATTGTTCCTTAAAACTCTAAACCTTAAAAAGATATTTTTGAAGAATAAGATGGGTTACTACAAGAAACTTGTTGGAATAATAGGGATTAACAAGACGAAGGTCATTGAAAAAAAAAGCACTTACATTCTTTGAAGCTTTTCTTAAGATGATATCAATAAAAATTTCATAGGATAGAAGGTTATGGATGGTGGCTTTTACTATCAATGGAATGTTCATATTCCCCAAGGTGTTAGGTTACATGGAGATCATAATAATAGATTTCAATGATCAAGTCAAACATCAAATAGATTTACTCCAACCATCTTGGCATAAACAATTAAGCAATTGAATCCCTATAGGAAAAATAAAGAAGGGCAATTCAATTGATGTGCATAGCAATTATACTTTGGATAATAAGCCACTTTGAGTGCATGAACAATAGATTTTATAGGCCATGCTTCACCATAAATGTGTTTATTGAGAAGTTTTCTGATAGCGCCTGGCTAGAACCTAAAAAAATGTGAATGAATGGCCTTCTTGAGAAAGGTGACAAGTCAAGATGTAGTATAGAAGGCGAATTAGATGTGTCATGACGAGCTTTGTACCGTTATGGAGATTGGCCTTGGGTATCACTTCTAGGTTTATAGGGAGTTATCAATTATGCACTAATCAAAGTTTAAAGGCAAGTAAGTTATGAACAATTTATCTTAATGACTGATAGGCTTAACCAGATGGACATTGCTTGCATAGATAAAAAGGCTTCAGGAAAAAAAGAATGATGTCATCAAAGCTTGGAAAAAATTTTGAGTGGAAAATGGGAGGTCCACATACAATACCACCCTAAAATACTCGATATGGCACATAAAGCAACTTAAAGGCATGATGTTACCTCTAGAAGACAATGTCGGTCATCTAGCCCAGGTTAGACCCTTTTACCCCATGATAAAAATAGAACTAGCCAAGAGAAAGTTGTAAAAAGAAAAGGATAAGGTAGAGCAAGAAAACAAGAAACTACAAGAAAATATCAGTAAGCCGAGAAAAGGTCAAGCTGAGCAAAATGATATGAATCAAAAGTTCAACCTTAATTGTAACAAGCAAAAAACTCCCTTTAAAGAACTAGATAATATGGCTACTCAAAAAATTTCGAAGCATGGGAATATGAGGGTGGAAAATAAAGAAGCATACATAGCATGCAAGAGTTATAAGGAAAAGTGACAAGGAATAAGCTTTAAACTTGAGATATTTAAGGACGAATATAAACAACTTCAAGTTACAAGTTTAAGAAGACAAGATAGTAGGCATCTATTTGACCATATTTGCATATGCGCTCAAAAAATGAAAGAAAGGCATAATAGTATCAATAAGCTTAAAATGAGTGTGCACCTATTTCCTCTTCATGGCTAGCAATTTTTTAAACTCTTAAAAGAGGCTCAGAATCACTATAGGCAAATAATGAAGTTTGTTTCAAAGCTATAGATGTTAGGTTCTATTTTTATGGATGTTATTTTGAACATTATTAAGAGCAATAATAAAGTTTCCTTTTACCAATAATTGTTTTGCAAAAGATATTCCATTTTGCATAACTCATTCATGCATTCATGCTTTTAATATGTGATCATGGACTTAGATGCATAATATCCTAACTCCCTAACATTATGGTAACAAAAAGGTTCAAGGATAGCTTGCCAACTAAAATTCAAAAAGCAATCTACTTCACACCATTACGGTACTTGATCAAGAGCAAAAATCATGGCTTAAGAACAATCCAACATGATTGAAAGAATGGAGAAAACCTAGGAGGAAATAAAAGAGCAACTAGCTCAACTGATGGAAATGATGAAACAAATGAACAAGGGAAAAGGAAAAACTGATGAAGATGTGATGAAAAAGAAAAGCCAAAATAATCAGAATCTTATGTACAAGTTGGTTAGTGAGGAAACCATCCTAGAATGTCATGGATTACTATTTTCTAATGAAGTCAAACCAAATGACTTAATCTATGTCTTCAATTTGGATGATCTAAAGAAATAGAAGAAAAATATAATATGGGCCAGATAAAGTCCAATATTCATCCACTTGCCTATATAATAAATCAAAAAACTTGAATAGATGATTTTTAAATCCAGAACTTTAACTTAGCCATAAGTTACTCTAGCCTAACTTCTACTCAATTAAAGATTTACTTAACATAAATCATGGCAATAGCATTCTAGTTCAAATATTTTCTTCCATGTATTACAATGCATAATCCTCTTTAAAAAAGCACTTAATAAGGTGATACTTTATGAATGAATTTTTTGTAATCATTCAAGCTCCAATTAACATGTAAATTTTATGTGCACAAATTGAAACATGTCCATAAAATCTCAGAATGTGAAACAACATAATCATAGTCAACATACATCACGTAGAATTAAACTAGCCCTACATGATCCATATGAAATTAAACTGTTTTACAGGCAATGCATTAGCCAAGGGATGTATTATCATTAAATATGCACCGATGCATTGGATATCCACTTTTTGCTTATTTAGAAAGACTTTAATAGTAAGGTACTTTATATCTCTTTGCTTGTTATGACTCCCACTTTTATCATTCTTAGAAAAGCATACTACATATTAGTTGTCACACTATCGCCTTGTTGACAACTCTCATACTAGAGATAAAATATCTCAAACGTATTATCTATGATATTACTTTATACCATAATTCTTTTGGCTACTTTCAAATGATCAAGGCCAAAATTACTTCGATATCTACCAAACAGTTCCACTATAGACCTTATATCATGTTTTTTATAAGCCTGACAATATGGAATTCTTTTCATATGCTCTTTTTCTAAATCATTTTGGAATATTAGATCAAATTAAATTTACCCCTTAACAATCGATGCACTATTGGTGAATAGTTTTGCATCTTAAATCTTCCCAAAACTGTCTTGATATATACTTCTTGAGGTAAACTTAATGTCTTTTCAAATGTATATGCCTATGACATGTGAGGCATCCTTTAAACCCCAAAGTTTTTAAAGAAAAACCTTTTTTCATGTAACAAACCCAAATCACTGCTTATAAAGAGAATGTCACCAACATATAGGGATAAAAATTATGAACTTACTTTCACCGACTTCAAGGTATATTTAATGACCAATGACATCTTTAATGAAACCATATGATTTCTCAACATTTAAAACTACATATACCATTGATGATATGCTTGTTTAGTTCTATATATTAATCTTTTAAAGAAATCTTCAGGCTGTATACCTTTTCTCAAGATCACCACTTGAGCAAGTTATTTTTACCACCATTTAATGTAACTTTTACTTAAAATAACCTGTGGAAGTTATGATAATTCTAAATAATACTTTATTAAACTTAAAGAGAAAATTCCACGGTAATACCTCCTCTTGAATGAAACCTTTGACAACAAGTCTAACCATATACTATTTTAAATTACTAAATGGTAATTCAATGAGTTCATAGACTAGATCATTAGCCATTTATTCCATCTCTTTTATCATAAACTGTGCCAAAGTGTGAAATTTTCACAATTAATAGCTTGTGGAAATGAGATCACCTTTATGTCTAATATAAAAAATTAGACTTTTATAGGTATATAACCAATATATAAAAGTAGCTAGTTTTCTTACCCACTAGATCCTTCTAATTCTACAATCTCTTGTACATTTGCTACATCTTTAATTACATTGTAAGTGAGATTAATGATCTATTGTAAAGGTTATTCTTGAATTGACTGTTCTTCAATTAATTATATATGCTTGTTTTAAGAAACAATTAACTCTTTGACAAGAGATTAATCTAAATTAATTTATTCCTCAATATCAACCTTATGAGGAAAGTTATTCCTAGTAAACCTATGATCTATAAAAAACTTAGCATTTCTAGCTTCAATAGCTCTAGATGAATTTGAGGGGCATATAAAATCTATACCCCTTCAATTCAACTGCAAAGCTTATAATAGCTAACTGTTCTTGGATTTAATTACCTTGTATTTAGGTTATAAACTTTCACTTTAAATAGACAACCCAAGTATATAAATGTTTTAAGCTAGATTCCAACAATTTAATAATTTAAAAAAAGTTTCAAAAAACCAATTTAGTTGAAACTTTATCTAAGACATAAATAGCATTGTTGCTGCATCAATCCATAAACTTAAGGGAAGAAGTATGATCTATTAAAAATTATAGTGCTATCTAAAGCTCCTTTTGTGAGCTCGTTAGCTTACCTTTTCCTTAAGGCAACTAACTTAAAAGTTAAACTTAATGTTTCTAAAACTCTATCATTGATCAATCTCTTAAATTTCTATACAAAGATGTAACACAGTCTTTATACCATAACTTGAAGTAGTCTTTTTCTATAGCACATTTTACTACCAAAAATCATACATATAGTTAACCAAAAATCACCACAATCAGAATCCAATATTATGTTGACAAAACTAATAAAAGCATTTTCTTTTTAAATTTCAACAATAGAATTTTAAAATTCAAATTTATTTTACCTAAGAAAATTTTTAAAATGAAAGATAAAACTTTTTTCAAGGTTTAAAACAAATTTTGATTTCGAAAATAATCCTGCAAATCCTTATTAATTTCTAAAGTAGATATTCTTCATAGTTTCTTTTGATTTCATTGGCTTTATGAACCTTATATGGTTATAGAAACAAAAATCATTGAATGTAAGTCGAACCACTATGTTATATGAAGAACATCATCAAAAGAGGTTCATACAAAAATGTGTTTGTCTTTATTTTCAAGCCTTTTTTTATACTTTAGGTAATTCTACCTTATGTGTCTAAGTTAATACAAAAATTAAAGATTTAATGCACTATTCTCTATTAGCATTTCTCTTCACGTTTAGACCACATTTGCCCTACTTATCACCTTTTTACCTTTAGTCACCAGGCAAACTGAATCTAGGTTCTCATTTTCAATCTCTTTTCCACTTAAACACACATCTTTAAGAGTTTATTGATATACTATTTACTTTTTGTGTTTTTTAAATGGTCCATACGCTTTGAAAAAAGAGTTGAATATAAATGTGATAAGAAAATTATTCAAAAAACTCAATTTTGAAGATTTAAGTCAAGCAACAATGTCTCTCAAATCTCATAATATCCTCACGTACAACTTTTAGAATTGTTACGCTTTATTCTTAAAAGCTTTCTCATTTAGCTAGCAACCTAACCTTTATCACATTTAACAATCTAATTTTTTTAATGGCATTTAGATAATCCTTGACAAAGCAATAATTTAGGAAGTCTTAAATTGATTTACTGATATAGGATTTTATGTATGTTGGTACAACAATGGAGATGTTGTGAGGTATCTTATAAAATAGTAAATATGAGAGAGGCCCAGAGTTTGGACTCCTAGAGACACTCTGATACTTAAGTCACCAAAAAAGATGTGGATGAAGAATGAGAAGAGAATAGAGCAATTCTAATAGCTTAGACCTCAAAAGTGGTTATTGTTTCTTTTATATATAGGCCCTGATAGAAGTTTTACCCGAACTAGAACTCTAGGCAGGCAGAGATTTGGTGAAATCAAACTTATTTAATTGTGTAGAGATTGTAGTCGTCCAACTACTTTCCAATGCTTATCCACTTAAGAAGTTCACACTTAGCGACTATGCAATGAAGGGATATAACACTAGCCCCCGAAAGATATAGGCGGTTATAAAGTAACCGTTCATAAATCAAAATAACGATCATTAGGAAACTGGCGATCTGAAAGTCTCAAGTCACCTCAATAATGCCGAGCAAAATAGAGTGTGGCAGGATATTTTTTGTTATTTGAAATTTGAATTTCATATCTGACAAGCAAACCAAGCCATCAAATATGGTCGGCACACAATTTTATCAAGGAAATGACATGTGGCTTCAGTCTGTGAGCTGTACGCAATGATTCCTGGAGTAACAACAGTACCTCTACAAACAGTCCCACGTCATTTTAACTCGTATACTAGTGAAAACCAAATTCTTTACTTGCTTTCTATCTATATTTCATGTGAAGGTTGAGTTCTAGGTTTCCACCATAATTTCCTATAAATGGGGTATTTTATGCAATGCTTTTGTAACCATCTTAGTTTGTTTAAGAGTTTTTTCTATTCTATTATTGCATTTTATAGTAAGATTTTTAATTTGTTCTGGGTTAGTCATATGGTCTTACAACAAACCTGATTCTTATTGAAATTGATCGAAAAGAATGGAACTTAGTGATGAATGGTAGAGAAGTTGTAAGGTAGCTATTTTTTATGGAAAACATGAACATGGCTAAAAGCAGCGATCGACCATTTATTATGGTCGAAGAAGAAATAGGTTCCCCAATAAAAGGGGTGAAGCCTAAGGGGCTGAACAAGCAAAAGGGAAAGGCAAAAATAGAGGGCAGGTTCAAAGTTCTACCACTGGAGACTAAAGTGGAATATGTGAAGGAGCGCCAATTAGCATGGAGCAAGTAGATACCGGTATGGTGGAAGCATTTGAGGATGTGCTTAATATGGCAACTGTAAGAGAGTTATTAAAAGAATGGGATTCAACTTTAGGCGATTCAAGTATCAAACCCCGTATTTGGGTGATTATCATGAGAGTTGAAAGAAATACTATGCCTTTTTACTTACGTATTTTCAGAGGGGTTCTATCTTTTTTTAGAACCATTCTTTTACAAACTATTAAGCCGATATGGAATATTAGCAAACCAACTAAAACCAAATGTGTGGGCAATGCTACTAATTTATTTCATCATCTGTAAAGAAAAAAGCTGGGTTCCATCAATTAAGGTGATGCGGCATTTGTTTTCTTTGAAGAAACAGGATATGTGCTGGTATTATTTACAATCTGCCACTAAAAAGATAATAATCAATATTACATCAAATGCCTATGTTGCTAATCCAATATGGAGTGAGGTTTTCCAATCGAATGGAACTTATGCTCGCTTATGAGTAATTTGAAGGTTACGTTAGGTGAGTTTGAGCTGGAACAAAAAGAATTTTTTTTGTAGTCATCAGTTCAAATATAAGGACTATTTAACTACTAGAAAGATCCAAAAGTATTCTTTGGCACTAATCCCACTAATATGCCAATAGAGAATCATCTATCCCATCAAACGTAAAAGTTAAAGGCATTTAGTAATACATGGTAAGAGTGCACTTTTTTTAACTCAGAGTTTTTGTGTAACCTCAGTCAATACCTGGATCACCCTAGTATATAGCTGGTACTTTTGAATCACCCTAGCACATAATGGATAATACTGGGTCATCTACTCATAAAGAAGAAGCTTCCAGTGGATTAAACATCAATGAATGCTTGGTTTATTTTTCTTTGTGGGTATGGATCCTGCCACCCTTGTTGCATTGGTCACCCATGAAGGTAGTCAGGTAGTTACCTTAGTAAATGACAGCTAAGGTGAGTCGCTTGCACCAAGTGGATTACCTTCGAGCCTCCTATTACCCTTTTAACTAAAGTTGAAGTCATTTCTCTTAGTGACTCTTTTATTACAGAAGCTATAATTGTTAGAACTTGTTAGATAAACACTTCTGCTACTAAGATTTCTATTGGGCCTAAATCTATAGTTATTTAGTCCCCCAACCCTGCTATGTCTTCAATTAGGGCAAATGGGTCCACCTCAAGGAGTATCGACTTATATCCTTGCAAGCATAATCCTAAATTAAGTTCTGAGATACTAAGTGATAGAAAAGTCACTTGTAGATAGGGAAACAAAGTTGTTTGTCCAATAGACATGGAATTTTTGGCGACGGAGAACCTAGCTGACAACGTAAATTTTTTATTTTGTTCATAATAACTTTTTATTTATGTTAATTTCTAATTCATATACATGTGAACTCTATAGAATCAATTGGTCCCCACTAGCTAAGTGTAGAATATCACTATTGCACATAAAAGTATATGAATAAAAGTGATAATGAACAAGGCTAGAGCAAGCATGCTTCAGACAAAGGTTGGCAAGTTGACCTTAGAAAAGAAAACTTTTGATGAGCGTGCCAAAAAAAACTAAAGAAAAGATAATAAAGTTAAAAGGTGAATCCGAAAAGGTGAAGACTAAACTTGAGTCAGGAAATACTGAAACTGAAAAATTTATCTAAAGAATTAGAGAAGTCTCGAAAAGCCTATTCAACCTATGATTTTGAGTTGATGTCTACCATGACCAGGATTTTTGAGCTTGAGATGCAACTGGCAAGCATAGAATCCCACATTTAGAGTGAATTTAATTCAGAAAGGGATACCCTTTTGGACCAAATGTTAGCTTATGAAAATGAATATCAGTGGAGTGCTCTGTATGGAGTACAACTTCTTTGAGGACCGTTGTACTTAAAAGATATCATATTCTCATAGCTCATTGCCTCTCTTTTAGATTTTGACGTGTTAATGCCATCTCAACAGTAGGTCGAGGAGATGCACACAAAAGCTTCAGCATTTATTACTCTTATTTTGGAGGAGGGAACTGAATATGAAGAGTCGAGCGAGAAAGGGCAAAGAAATTGAGTAGCCTAGCAAGCGAGTAGATCGGACGCTATCTAGTTAGGGCACCCTTACTTTTTTTATATAAATTTTGTAATTTTCTATTATAAACAATAAAAATTTATTTATAAATTTTGCATATATTTTTCTTTTATTGCTTGACTACAATGTAGGCCTTTAGTAGCTTTATTTTGTTTTAAGTAGATCGTACAAGGTGTTGTTAGCCTTTAATGGCTTTGTATTGCGTAGACCATATGAGGTCTTGTTAGCTTATAATGGCTTTGTGTCACCTTTGTTAGGTTATGTAAGGTCCTATTAGCTTATAATAGCTTTGTGTTGCCTTTGCTAGACCATGTGAGGTCTTGTTAGCTTGTAATGGCTTTATGTTGCCTTTAAGTAATCATTTGGACTGTATAAGTCTTTTTTTTGGCTTATGTTAGCCTTTAGTGTTTAATGAGACCACAGGTCTTTGTATAGCGAGTAGACATTTGTCTATAAGATCTTGAAAAAATTATTATATGAAGCTTATACATAATATTTTTTTTAGATGGATAGCATTCCATGTGTTAAGTAAATATTTTTATGTCAGGTCCATTAATCTTTAGGCTTTGAAACCTATCACTTTTGTAATTTAGTAGGTTTTTCCTAATTTAGGTATTTTCCTTTCACCTGCTAGTTTACTTGCCTCATAGTTTCTTAGGACTAGGTCACCATTTGAAATTGCATGTGTTTCACTCTTCTGTTGTAATATCTTGATACTTGGTGTCCTCTGATCGCCATGCGTGCTACGATATCTTCTCTACTTTCTTCAAGTAGGTTGAGGTTTGCTTTCAAATAAGCTCATTAAGTACTGGATCAGTATAGCCATTCGAATGCTACAAACTCTGATCTTTACTGGAATAACTATTTAGTACCATAAACCAGGCTGAAAGGTATGGCTTTAATTGCTTGACATTTCATCATTCTGATC
The DNA here is from genome assembly GCA_038382025.1 of Adansonia gregorii. Lineage (NCBI taxonomy): Eukaryota > Viridiplantae > Streptophyta > Magnoliopsida > Malvales > Malvaceae > Adansonia > Adansonia gregorii. Next base: position 83,111 of record JBBYHO010091357.1, on the reverse strand, counting down.
ACCTATAGTATTCCTATCATTTCTTTTGCCTAGACTCCATTTGCATTGTCTAGTTTCTTCTTAAGTGGATGAAGTATGTTTTTGCAATAGCTTCCACTTCTCTATTGGATTATGGGTACGGGGTGGAACTATGTACAAAAGTGATGTGAAATTTTTGACAAAAATCTTTTACTTTATCAGCGGATAGCTACTTTTCATTATCTGCTACAATAATGGTAGTAATCCCAAATTGCCACATAATGAATTTCCAAATGAAACTCTCATAGCTTGGGATGCTACTATGTCACAAGCTCTACTTTTACCCATTTGTTGAAGCAGTCACATGCAACAACTAAGAATTTTCATTATGAAGTTACTAGTGGGAAATGACCCAATATGTCGATGCCCTATACACAGAAGGGTTAGGGGCTAAAAATTTAAGTGCATCCACTAGCTGTCTAAGAATTTTGGCAAATTGTTGGCACTTATCACATCTTCGAATTAAGTTGGTGGTGTTTTTTTTTATTATTGGCTAGAAGAATATTTGCTTAAGGGCTTTCTGTGCTAGTGCCCTTCCCCCACAAATGGTTTCCATAAACGCTTTCATTGATTTCTCTTAATACATGTTCTGCTCCTTTTAGATCCAGGCACCAGAGTAAAGGGTAAGTGAAAGACTTCTTATCTAAAATATAATCGTCGATTGCATACCTGGATGCTTGTTTTTCCAAATGCCTTTTCTACAGTGGGGCCTCTAGTACGATGTTCTTGGAGAAACACCTTTATTTTAGTCATCAGTTCTCTTTGGAATTTGTGTTTATTTCAAAAACATGTCGATCATAGGCTAGCGATTGCCATAACGTGGCTTGAATACAAATCCTAACCAGCCCGACTTAAAATGGCGAATGTATTCATTATTTCTATATAAATATCTATATATAATTATTTCATTTTATTTCTATGGGCCTATATCATGATTATTATACTTTATTTTTCATATCTAGGGATTGAGTTGTCGAGATGAATCATTCACCTGACTTTTTTGAATAGTCATTATGAAATGATCACTTTTTTTGCAGTCGCCACCAATTTGTTTTAGCCAGGTGAGATTGGACACCTGCTGGAGTTTACATTTTAAGGATTACGAAACCCATAAAAACAAACTCCGAGGTCTGCGCTCATACCAGAGATCGCTTAAAAGGGTCCGAGAGTTAGTTTCAATCACAAGGATCGACCTTCTCGTGATGCCTGATAATAGGTACCTTATTAATTATGTGTCAAAATAAATTTCATTTTTATTTAGGTTCAATATTCGATATTTAATTATAATTACCGTAATATGTAGTTAAAGAAATTTATTATTTTGAGAAAGTTGGATTTTATTACATTTTGAAATTATTCGTATCCTCTCGGGGAACCAAGTGGACATGAATTCTCTATCGTATCTCGTTGGAGAACCATGCAAAATACGAGAGGTTTTATTTTTTTAAATAAAAAATCTCAACTTCCTATTTGAAAAAGGCATCTTGCTATTAAAATAATCCGTAAAATTCTTCACATTTTCTAGTAGGAATCCTACGTGTTAATTTAAAAGACATTGCCTTATTTATAAAAATAATTTTATTAAAAATACAGACTTTATGACCTAGAAATAACTTGATGTGATGAAACTAATCTTAATGTGTACTTTTGACATGAATGTATCTTAGTAATCACATAAGACTTGGTTCTAACACAAAATTATTAAAATGCCCTTAAAGTATACCTTTGACATGAAAGTATCTCGATAACCCTAATTGACATGAAAATGATTATGGAAGGTTGAACCTAACCTAAATGCACATCTTTAGCATAAAAGCACCTCGATGACTACCTAAGACACGATTCTAGTGAAATTACTAAAATACCTCTAAGGTATCCTTCGACGTATAAGTATCTCGATAATCCTAAAGGACATGAAAATGATTGTGGAAGGTTGAACCTATCCTAAATGCACATCTTTGGCATAAGAGCATCCCGATGACTACTAGCACTCGATTTTTGCAAAATTACTAAAATGCCCCTCAGGTATACCCTCGATGTGAAAGTATCTTAATAACCCTAAAGGACATGAACATAACCTTTGAAAACTAATCCAATCCTAAATATTACCTTTTGCATAAAAGCGTCTCGATGATCAAAATTACCAAAACACTCATAGGGCATACCTTCAAAATAAAAGCTCCAAGTAAACCTAGTGGACCTTAAAATGACTTTAGAAGGTTAAACCAATCCTAAAATATTCACCTTTGGTATAAAAGTGTCCTAGTGAACAAAATTACCAAAATACCTCTAGAGTATACCTTCGACATGAAAGTATCCCAGTAACCCTAATGGAACTTAAAATGACCTTAAAAGGCTAAACCAATCATAAAATATTCACTTTTGGCGTAAAAGCATCTGATATGCAAAATTACTAAAATACCCCTATGGTATAGCATCGACATGAAAGTATCTCGCTAACTTTAATGGAGCTTAAAATGATCTAAAATGATGAAAAATAGACGAGTTTAGTCTAAATGAAAAAGCTAAAAGTTTAAGTTTGAATTAAAATACAAAATTTACAATCAAGCCTAAAAAATTTTTGAAAACTACATTTCGTATCCTTCAGAAGACTAAACAAATGTGAAAAGTTTTAAAAATTTCTATATCCCTACAGAAGGCCATAGAAATAATAGAAACCTTAATTATGAAAATTCGCTATTTTGTCCCTAAGCGTTATAAAATTTTCATTTTAGTGCCTACATAATAAAATAACTTGAAAAAATTCATAAAAATCACATGCAAGCATATATAAAAATACAATAAAATACCAATAAAGATTTGGCCAAACACTTTGGCTTATATTTCTAAAATTTACAAAATAACCCTTAAACTTTGTAAAATTATATTTTGACCCCTATAAAATAAGATACCATAAAACATCACAACAAATCATCAAACCAACAAAGAATCACCAAAAAAATGTGGTAAAAATGTGTATGAAGGTTTGGCCAAACACTTTTAGCCATAAAACATAATTTTTTAATTTTTGCAACTTAGTCCCTCAACTTCCTAAAATTGTTAAATCACCCCTAAAGTGTTAAAAATGCCTAAATCATGTTTGTAAACACACAAAATCAATTTCCATATAGCCATGAAGCTCTTGGCCAAGCAAGAATGGTTCTTAAAATAATTCAATATTTTACAATTTAGTCCCTATGTTTATTAATATTGTAAAATGATCTAAAAATTAAAAAAAAACATAAAATTATCACAAAAATAGGCACAAAATCATCATAAAAAATTCCATTTAGATTTCACCAAAGTGGGAAATCATGAAATATATGCATACATTAATAACAAAAAGCATGAAAACAAGCATAAATAATTATTATTAAACTTAAATAAAAGTAAAATCATAATTAAATATACTAATATACTAATCAACATATTAATCATCAAAATAACATAAAAAAAGCAATTAGAACATCAACATAAACACAACGAAAACCAAAATCATAACAACAAGAATAATAGTTCGTATAAAAAAAAAGCAAGATTTAACAAGAAAAAAATAAAAAAAATTTCTATGTTATCTTGTTTAGCCTTTCAACATGGATGAAAATCCATAAGCCTTAACATGATTTTGACTCACAAAAATAAAGAATCAAGAGTAAAAATTAACCCAAAAAAAAAGAAGAAATTTGGTAAAAAAAGGTCTACCTTGAAAGCTTGAAAAACATGAGAAAATTTATGTAATTTAATTGATTTTTAAGGTTTTTGGCTTATGAAAGCCACTAACCTTTCATGAAGGCTTTCTGTCCTTGTTTTCTAGAGAGAGGATCGGCCAAAATGGTGAAGAAGAGCCCTTTTTTCCGTTGGCTCTCTTAGAGTTTTCTAGGAAACTTTTTTTTTCTTTTTTTGATTTTTTATTAACTTTTGATTTGATTTTTTTTAATTGATTTGATTTTGTATGTATTTGATTTAAATTAATTGTTTTTATCTTTTAGTGGATGATGTCATGCATGATTTTATCAAAGTCTAGAGAATTTTAGAAGATATTTGTATAATCTATAAAATTATACCGTAAAAGTTAACTATAAAGACTAAATTATAAAAATTAAAAACTATATATTTATAGCAAAATTTCATATGATCAATTTAATTTAATCTAATAATAAAAATGATTTTTATGTACAAGAAAAAGTATTAAAAAATAGCAAATTTATAAAATTTTTTGAGAAAAACCTTTACCAGGAAAATTGTTATATATAAAAGAAATTGTAAAATTGGTAAAATAAATTGAATTTTGAAAAAATGATTTAATGTGAATTTAATAACTATATTTAAAGAATTTTATAAATTATTAACTCAGAAAAATCCCATAGAAAAAAATTTATGGAGTAAAAAAACTATGTAGCTCAATAACAAAAAATTTTAAAACTCATAAAATAAATGAGATTTTCAAAATTGATTTACTGTGAATTAAATAACAATATTTAAAGAAATTTAAAAATTAGAAACTCGAAAAAATCTCATCGAAAAATTTACGGAGTATAAAATCCTTATCTTTGTAATAGAAAAAATTTTAAAACTCATAAAATAAATTAAATTTTTTAAAACCGACTTAATATAGATTAAAAAATAATTTTTAAAGAATTTTTAAAATTATAAACTGAGTAAAATCTTTTCAAAAAATTTTGGACTAAAAAATTTCGTATTTTGAAAATAAAAGAATTTCAAAAGAAAAATGCAAAACTAATAAAATAAAAAAAATTTTCCTAAACTGGCTTACTATAAATTAAATAATAATATTTTAGGAATTTTAAAAATATAAACTTAGAAAAATCTTTCCGAAAAAATTTATAGAGTTGAAAACTTTGTATTTTTGAAACGAGAAAAATTTTAAAATTCATAACAAATAAATGAATTTTAAAAAGCTAATTTAATAGTTGTTAAATGTGAATATTTAAAGCATTTTAAAATTCAAAACTTGAGAAAATCACACCAAAAATTTCACAGATAATGGAAAGCTCCTATTCTAGAATCGAGAAAATTTCAAAAAATACATTAAAAATTATATAAATGAATTAAATAAAACATATTATTCAAAATATTTATTTATAAAATGGCAAAAGATGAAAATTCATAATTTGAAATAATTTTATCAGAAAAATTTTACGAGTATGAAACTCATAAAGCTATGAAAAATTTAAAATTAGTCAAAAAAATGGACAACCTGAGTCCTTATGATATAAAATGCTAATATGAATTTTTCCTTGAATATTTTTGATTTTTTGAAATACGTATCAACATAAATACCATACAGGTATCAATATAATTATACGATGGTCAACTTCCAAGTTTAATGAAAATTTCTCTAAAAATTCCTAACAATGGGAAATTTGATTGTGATATCTTTCGTAAAAACAAATTCTCAAAATTTTGACAAGAAAAGATAGAAACTAATTTTTCTTTTAAATATTCGTCCTATATATTCGAAATTAGAGATCAAAATATGACTTTTTTGTTGCGTGAACTCACAGTTATTTAATTTATGACTAAAAAGGTCTTTTTCATCTAAAAAAGATCGTTCTCAATGAGGATGGCTATTAAGTTCTCAATCTCGGATATTTAGTATTATTGGAAAAGAGACCTGAGTGAAATTAAAGATCAAAATCTTGGATATTTTTTGTCACCTGAACTTACAGTTATTTAAATTATAACTAAAATGGTCTTGAAAATGTCTTATTCATATAAAAAAATCGTTCTCAATGAGGATGGCCATTAAGTTTGTGTTTTGTATTTAAACCATTGGGTCAAGAATTAATCAAATTATGCCCATCAGTTTAGGGATGACAAATGGTGGAAAACAATAACTTAGTTCCCAATTTTCCCCACATTATTCTCCAAAAAATTACTGAGGAATTTAACATCCCTATCAGTCGCAATTGTCCTAGGAATCCTATGCAAATAAACATGTCTTGAAGAACAAATCAGCTATGATTGTGGCATCATTAATTTTATGGCAGGGAATGAAATGAGCCATTTTAGGAAACCTATCAAAAACCATAAATATTGAATCTATTCCCCTCTTGATTCTAAAAAACCCTAAAATGAAGTCCATAGATAAATTTATCCATGGTCCATTAGGAATAGGAATTGAGGTGTATAAACCATAAGGTAATCTCCTAGACTTGTCTTGTTTACGTGAGATACAATGAGAACACACTCTTTCAACATTCCTACGTATTTGTGGCCAATAAAAATGTTATTGCAAGATGGCCAATGTCTTATGAACCCCAAAATGCCCTATCAGTCCACCATTATCAAATTTATGCACAAGTAATTCTCTTAAAGAACATGAAGGCACACAAAGTTTATTCTCCCTAAAGAAAAAACCATCATGCCTATAAAATTTACCAAAAGCAGAATTTTCACTTGCCTCATGCACATTTTCAAAATCATGATCTTTAACATACAATTCTTTGATATATTCAAATCCCAATAACTTCAAACTAAGTGTAGACATTAGGGTATATTTGCATGACAAACATCAGCCACCATATTATCCTTTCCTTGCTTGTACTAAATGATGTAAGGAAATGTCTCAATGAACTCTACCCACTTGGATGGTGGCGATTCAATTTATCTTGACCCTTTATGTGTTTCAAGGATTCATGATCAGAGTGACTGAAAAATTCTTTAGGCCAAAGGTAATGCTGCCATGTCTCTAGAGCCCTTACCAATGCATCCAACTCCTTATCATATGTTGAGTAGTTCAAAGTGACTCCGCTGAGTTCTCACTAAAAAATGCTATGGGAAAATTTTCTCGCAAGACAGCACAAATACCTATCCTTAAAGCTTCACATTCAATCTCAAAAGTTGTAGTGAAATTAGGCAATTATAATAAAAGAGCATAATACAATTTATCTTTCAACGAAGTAAAGGTTTTTTCTTGTTCCTCTCCCTATTTAAAGTTCACATGCTTCTTAATCACTTCTGTTAAGGGTGAAGCGATGGTGCTAAAGTCCCTCATAAAACGTCGATAGAAACTGGCCAACCCATGGAAACCCCTTACTTCAGTCACAGATTTGGGTCTCAACAACTCCTTAATCGCCTTTATCTTCTCTAAATCAACTTCAGTGCCTTTTTCACTTACAATAAATCTAAAAAAATAACTTTTTTTCATGCAAAAAGAGCACTTTTTTCATATTAGCATACAACTTTTCCTTTCTAAAAACATCTGGCACACATTTTAAATAATTCATCTGTTCATCTAAACTCTTGTTGTACACTAGAATGTCATTAAAATGTACCATAATGAACCTGCCAATGAATGCACGCAAAATATGATTCATCAATCTCATGAATGTACTAAGTGCATTAGTAAGACCAAATGGCATAACTAACTATTCATATAGCCCATGTTTAGTCTTATAGGAAGTTTTTCACTTATCACCTAGTTTCATTCTAATTTGATGGTATCCATTTTTCAAATCAATTTTAGAAAATATGCAAGAACCATACAACTTATCTGGCATATCATCTGATCTAGGAATAGGGTGATGATACTTTATAGTGATTTTATTGATAGCCCTACAATCCACACACATCCTCCGAGTTCCATCTTTCTTTGGAGCCAATAACAAAGCATAGTACATAGACTAATGCTTTCCCCCACGTGCCCTTTTGCCAATAGCTCTTCAACTTGCCTTTGGAGTTATTTTGTCTCCTCGAGATTGCTCCTATATGCTGAATGATTGGGAATTGTTGCACCAAGGATGAAATCGATTTGATGTTTAATTTCTCTAATTGGTGGTAATCCCTTTAGAACTTATTTTGGGAAGACATTTTCAAATTCCTATAACAAAGAAATAGCAAAACTAGATAAAAAAGGGTTAAGATCATTATTATTAAATAAGGCTGTTTGTACATAAGTATAATAAATGGCTTTTGAACATAGAAAGCACTTATGTATTCCTTATTTTGCATACAAGTTTTTATTTTTCACTCTTGTTGTTAGGTTCTCTTTTTGCTCACTCACACTAACTTGCTCTTCTAACACTTTCTTTCCATTTTTGCTCTCATTTTTCTAGTTTTTCTCACCACTCACACTCTTTTCTTTTTCATTACATTTGATCTCACTTTGGTTCCCTCTTTTTTTATTTTGATATTGATATACCTCTTTAGGTGTCATTAGAACAAGTGTTACACATTGACCATCCTTCTAAAAGAGTACCTGTTCTTGAAACCATCATGGATAACTTACCTATCATGTTTCCATGGCCTTCGTAACAAGATATGATTTGCATGCATAGGTACAACATCACATAACACCTTATCATAATATTTCCCAATTGAAAAGGAAACAATCACCTATTTATTCATCTTAACCTTACCACATTTATCCAGCCATTATAGCTTATATGGCCTAGGATGCCTCATGCATTGCAAGCCCAACTTCTTCACTAAGGTAATACTAGCTACATTGGTATAGCTACCTCCATCAATGATCAAAGTACATACCTTATTGTTAACGTAACAATGAGCATGGAAGATGCTCTCATGTTGCTCCTCATCTTCATCCTCCTTCATTTAAAGATTCAAAACATGCCTAACTACTAATGTTTCCCCATGGACTGTATACTCCACATTATTTTCTTCTTCAAATGAAGAAGATGAATCTTTTTTACTTTCATCATCAATCATAATTATACCATCGGCTCTCATAACTATAGCTCTCTTGTTAGGACATTGAGAAGCAATATGCCTGTACGTAAACATTTAAAATATTTAATATCATGATATCTATTAGATTGGGAAGAGTTGGTACCTTTTTTATCGCTAACTGCCTTAACTTTATTTTTATCTTTGTCTTATTTAAACTTGGCAACAACTTTGTCCTTTTTAGTTTCACTTTAATTCATTTTGCAAGAAGAATTGGAACCTAAATTTGATGAAGTAGACTTGTGTAACCTTTTGAACTCAAGTTGCCTTTCCACCTACATAGCCATATGCACCATCGCTTTAAGCTCTACATAATGATGCAACTCAATCACATTGGCTATCTCTTAATTCAAGCCACTAGAGAAACATGCCATGGTTGCCTCTCAATCTTTTTCCATATTAGTTCTAATCATGGTGATTTCCATCTCCTTGTGGTAGTCCTTTACACTCTTGGAACCTTGAGTAAGGTTTTGAAGTTGCTGATGCAAATCTTAATAATAATGGCTTGGCACAAAATGACTCCTCATTACAATTTTCATCTCGCCCGAAGTTTCAATAGGTCTCTCCAAATTTCTACAGTGACTAAGAATAACATGATCCCACGAAACAATCACAAAATCTATGAATTTAACCGCAGCAAGTTTTACCTTTTTTTCTTTCAAATAATGGTGGCATTCAAACACAAGCTTAACTTTTTGTTCTTACTCTAGATAAAGTTAGAATCATTTTTACCTTGAAATGGTGGAATCTTTATTTTAATGCGACCAATATTTTGGTCCGTACGATCATAATTCATACACTCTCTTCTAGGCTAATGATCTTACCTAGCTCCTCTTTGTGCAAATCTTTCAACATTCATGTACTCTACCTCTCTCTCATCCTTCTCTTCGTCCATTAGCTCATTCTCTCCCAAAGGTTGGATATTTAGCATGTTCTTCCCACTTTCATTTGGTTGCTCTTTTCTCATCCCTACAATTGTAGCTTCTTGTTTGTCCATTCTTTCTTGAAAATTTCCAAAGACAAGTTGCATTCTTTCAAACTGTTGTTGCATGGCCTAAAAAGTTAATGCAAGTTTTGGTTGTGTTTCTTGCTTTTCACAACTACTACCATCATGTTTGGATCGTTCCATGCCTTTTCTTGCCAAATTCATGCTTATAATAACAAAAATTGGTTAGAACCTCACAAGAATCACTCCCTCACATGTTTATCTTTAATTTAGGTCTTGCACTTGTGTTTTCACTCAATTTGGCTTTTGTCTTACTGTAATGATCTCACTTTCTCATCTAGAATTTTTTTTCATTCTTTCAAAAGACTCATAATGAAGCAATCAAAAGTAAAGTCAAATTTGAAGCAATTCAAACTAATGACAACTTTTAAATTTGCAAATGAACAAATTAGAAATAAAGAAAGGCCAACAAAAAGAAGAAAGACATGTGAAAATAGAAAATTGACTAGCAAAATTAAAGTACATAGCAAAAGATAGGGCTAACTCAATTTATGTATATGACCTAAAAACCCAATGGAAAAAAATAAAAGAGGAAACAAAACAATGAATGTTCTGTAAATTATGGTGATTAGGTGTATGAATGACTAAAATGTAAACACTAAAAATTTAGGAAAAGTTTAATTAACCAATTAATTGATTAGAAAAAGAATTGATTGGAAAGAGATTAAAAAGGAAATTACTAAGATATTAGAAAAAAAAAGTATAGAATTTGGTCAAACTAATATATCGATTAATTTTAGAGAAAAAAAGGAAACTATAAAGAATATAGCAAAGGTAACAAAATCAAAGAATTGATTGGCAGGAAAGATAAGAGATTCTACTAAGATATTAGAAAAGGAAAGAACAAAATTTGGTCAACTTAAAGGGGTAAATCACTTTACCAAATTTTCAAAACACAAATTGCAACTTTGTTGGTGCATCTAACCTTTTTTTTTTCAACCTTTTTTTCTTTTTCTCTTCTTTTTCTTTTTCTTTTCCTTTATTTTTTAAACAAAAAACTAATGATCAGCAATAATTACAAGGCTAATCAAGAGAAAAATAACTTGATAAAAGAAATAAAAGATAGATCACTTGATCTAAACCAAAGCTCTTATACCAAATAATGTGGAAACCCCAAGAACGATGTCCTAAAACCCTCAAATAATACTTTGGATAAAAGACTAGGAACCAAAAAAAATAAAAAATAAAAATAGGATTCTTAACTTGACAATTTAAATACAAAACATAAACCAAGAACACCAAGGGAACTGGAAACTTTACCCAATGCTTCAGCATTAATTACAAACTAAGAATATCAAAATTTGAAGGCCACAAGATTAAACTAGCCTTGATAAGTTCTGATAGAGTCCAGAGAAGAACTTAAAGAAAATTTGCCTCACCAAGAAAACTACTTGTATTAATTATCCAAAGAAAAACTAAAAAACGATCTCACAATTGTAATAGATTATTTATAGCCAAAAGATAAAACCTTAAGGCATCTTAACTAATGAAACTCGTATAGGCCTTTAGATGGCCAATTAAAATGTCAAAACAAAGCCCCAAGCCCAATAACTAGTGTCCCAAAGTAAGGGCCCTTGATATAGATGCTTAAAATAATTAAAATAACATGTGATAAGCATGTGCCACTTATCAAAAGGTTTTGGCCCATAAGTAAACAAAAGATAAGCCTAAATATCAATATTTGGCCCAATCACTAAATAACTTGCTCATAAGTCTGAAGCAAGTTAATTAAGCATGGTTGATTGAAGCCTACTTCCTCCATGAATTCCAAGTTCATGCCATCTCTATCTTTAGCTTCTTGTATGAATAGATTCTTGATCAGTCCTTGAACATATTTTTGTAGTTGTTTAGCCCAAGCTCATGTAAAAGGTCCACTCGGCACTTGAAAGTCCTTTGAAACATCATCGACGTTATCTTGCATTGGTTGGATCACATCAAGAAGTTACTATTTAGATTTGAACTATGCTTATTCTTGCACACCATGCTCAGTTGTTGTAAGGAAAAGCCGTCCAATTATCCAACCTCTAATGGTGATCCAGACAGGTGACTGAGTCTTTAACAAAGGCAAGGACCATGGTTTGCCAAAAATTGTTCTAACGGCTTTGGTTTTATAAACCTTTCTTCGATTGATACCTTTGCCATAATAAAAATAAAAAGTAAGAAAACATTTTTCTTTCTCAAAATTTTTGGGTTTGCTATCCTAAAGGTGCCCATTCATAAGAGATAAAAAATAATCTTTAAATAGTTAAGTTAAAGGCACAATTATATTTTGGTGTAATAGCACATAGACTCACTGGCTTAATTAAACCAGTTAATGAAGTCCCTAAGAGATCAATATCTCTACAATTTAATTTAATCTTATTTTAAATTCATAAAATCATCTTTATGTGTGCTCTTATTAGACCTCTAACATGTTGGTTATAAATATAAAATAATTTGATTAAGAATATTTATATTTATAGACCATGAGCAGCATTCAGCAATACATCACTTCCACCAAAATGCCAAAAGAGTCAATATGGTTTGACAAGCTTTTTTGTGTATCATATGTTAGTGTAATTTGATTGTTTCATTATATATCCTATAGAAGACAAGAGCATGGTATAGTGTCTTATTCCTTTCCATATTAGTCTGAACACTATATGTTAACTTCATAATCTTTATTACCTTGACTAAAGGCTTCTTAGTTAACACAGGCAAGTAATAAATGAGATATATCCCATCATATTACTTGAGGTGATGAATCCTATCATGACATGCCCTCGCACACACATGTGTGGTGACGCTACAACTTAAAAAATGAATGGGGAAATGTGGGGTTGGCCTTTGAATCATCCTTTTGATTAGGATTTGAATGAGGCATGACAAAAAAAAAGTTGAAGGAAGGATCATCAAACAAATTGCTCATCCAACCGATCTTGGGTGGCCTTTATGAAATGGCCATAACTTAGAGTCACCACCGACTACTTTAGGCTAGGTATGATTGGATACTTATTAAAATCAATGGTTCTAAGTTATAAAACTTATAACATTGATCTTACATATTGCGTATGATAGAGTTTGTTTTTAAGGATCTGAGAGTCCATCACACATAGGGAAAGATTAGCACCCTTACAACGCTTAAAATTAGTAATATCTAGACATAAATTATTTAAGTCTCCCTTTTACTTAATTTCATGCAATCATTATTTATGTGCAATCCCGTAGTTACAAATGCAAATTTTTAAATATTAGATATGGGTTTTTATAAAAGTTTGATTAATATCTCTCTATGCAACCCATAAAAGAAGATAATCGTAGAGCATTCATTAAAAGAAGGTCCAAATTGATTTAGAAAAGGATACTTTACATCAAGCACTGGAAGGATATTAACATAGAACATTACCTTAGGTTTAATGAAATTCAAGTTTTTGAAAACATGAATGCCAATCACCATCAAGAAGATAAATAGTTTAGTAAGACGTAGAATAATATAATATAATATAATAAAAATGCATTAAAAATAAACAAACAAAAATGAAAAAGAGGGATGCTTATGGTGTATCTCATAATTGACCTCAGTTTTTGAGAAATAACTAAATTATTAGTTTTGAAAGGTGTTTGGACTCAAAGGCCATCTTAAGCGTGAAAAGGTTGATAAAATGTCTGGGGAAACCTAAAGGAAAGAAAACTTTGATTTTTGGTATATTTTGGAAAAGTAGGGTTGGAGTATCCCTTCCGAGAATATCAAGTTGGAAAATTTACTCGAAAAAGTGGGATTGGAAAATCCCTATAAAAAACAACGTTAGAGTATTCCCTCAAAAAAAATAAGTTGAGTGATTTTCAAAAATTATAATTTTTGAGATTTTTGAAGAAAATAAATTTTAAGATGGAAAATGTTTTAAGTAGGGAATGGAAACTAATTTTCAAAACAAATTTGATCTGTTGATCCGAGCCTAAAGGGACCTATGTTATGAGTCACCATGGGTAAAATGATTGTATAAATTTCAAGTCATTCGATTGACTAGAAGTATTGGTTGGGGAAAATCTAAGCAATTTTCCCATGTTTAGCAAAAACAAGGGATGGCATCGCACTATCCACTTTCCCGAATTTATTCTAGTTTAGTCCAATGGTTTCTAGTGGCAAATGAGGTACCAGTGGAAAGGTAACTCGATAAATATTAATATAAAAATTTTCAAAAAATCTTAGAAAATTACTTTCATGGTGGAATTAATTTTTTAATATGAGTCTAAGTCAGCACTAACATCAAATGTAGGGAAAAAGGAGCAGTGAATTTTGAAAAATAATCTCAAACTCATTAGGGATCGTTGAATCACGAACGATACCTTTTAGAAAGGAAATTTTATAACCTTTTCGGGAAAAATATTTAAAAATTTGGAAGAATTGTTTGTTGAGTTAGAATTTTCCAAACAAAATGTGAATCACTGATTCTAGAGGTTTTGGACAATAAGGGTTCATGTTTGGAGTGATTCGGTGGCTAACAAGATACCGTTGTAAAAGTAATTCAAAAAATACCAGAAAATCCCAAAAAAATCATTTGGAGTTCAAAAATAATTTTTCAATCTGCTAGTACTGAAACAAAGGTTTTTTTCGAGTTAACGCTCTTTTGCTCACATGTTAATGTGTCAAACATACGAATGTCCAATCATTGAGGTCCATGGTAATGAAATAATAGACCAATCTAGCTCCCGAAGAATGGGCTACAGAGCCATCCATTATCTGCACCAAAAGTCATGGTAGGCTTGAAATGAAACTTAAATTAAACACTTAAAAATATTTTTAATTTTTGATTAAAAATAGAATTTATTTGGCCTAACTAGGCCATGATCCCAAACATTTATACTTGATGTTTCCTCAAAATTAGAGAACCAATATATTAAAAACATTAAATCCATGCTAATCCCGATTGATTAAGGTTAGTGTAGACTTAACTTGGAGTTGATTTTAAAAAACAACATAGGCACTCATCGAGCAAGCATTATCACAAGCATTATGGACAAAATCGTCTAGACATGGTATCATCATCAAGGTAGGACAAACCCAACATCAAAATGGCATTTTAGCAAGCATATCATCATCAAAATGCAAGAAATGACATGGATAACATCACAATATGCACGATGAAGATGATATAGCATCAATCATGTTAAAAGCATGGGTTGCTAATCAACATTTCATCAAATAGATCTTAACCTAAAAAGGCTTAAAGACATGTATATTTAAGATATGTTTAAAAATGGAGATCAAGTAATATCATTAAACATGCTAATAAGACATTAAACATGCATGCTAATTTATGATTAAGAAGATGTATGGCAATAAAAATCATGCTCTCTCATGCAATAGTCAATGCTAGCATCCAAAAACCAAAGAAATAATGCTCAACAATATTATGCTTTAAAAATAAAATATAAATATAACTTAAAAACTAATCTTTTTTCTTTTTTTTTTGTTTCAGGTGCACAATAGCATGGGAATCAAAGAAAATGATGGGATTGCCTTTCTTTTTGGTGGCTAATGATGAGCATAGAAAATGGAGAGATTTGGGTAGCTTGAACATGAATGAAAATTTTTTTCGACTGTTGAGTCTTTTTTTTTCTAAGTTAGTTGAATTTTTTTGGAATTCTTGAGGGCTAGCAGCTATCAAAGTTTTTGGGAGGAGGGAGGTCACGTTGTGCCTGTGTAAAGCAGCAAACTATTGCTTATAAAAGGGTGATGGGATCACTAAAAAACCTAAGGGCGTTACCTATTTTAAATATTTATGAGGTTTACATTGTCAAATACTAATTATGTTTTTATCCCTTTTTTTCTAGCAGCATCCATTTTTTTCCAGAACACTAGAAAATGCTGACACCTCATGATGTCTACCAACAAAATGCACTCCTAAGTGGCCAAATAGTTCTATCTTTCTCGTGCGATCCAGCATCAAAGGTTGCTCGAGAATCGGGATGAGAACAACTTGTGCTATGTCAGGATTACGAAGGGGATGCCAATATTCTATATTCTATATAAGTATAGGAGAAGACCCCTAAATAGAAAAAGAGGGAAGAGCACTTATTCCATTAACGTGCCAAGCTAAAAGGTAGAATTGATCAACTACCCTTTCTTTTTGCTTCCATCCCTATGGAAGTGGGCCTAAATTGGCATCCTTTATGGTTTTCCTCTCTGGTGAAAAGTGATAAGGCCTTAATGGACCGAACTCCCTTCCATCGAATTGATTTAAGAGCTATTTGCAGTCATTTTATGGGATCGCAAGATTTTTAAGTGGCTAAACCCAAAGGATTCGAATAGGGTGGTGAAATAGGCTTACCTCTATCTAATAGCTAGGGTTTTGATTTCATTAGTGTCAAATGAAATATAAGAAGGTAGCACTTGAATTGTCTCTGATAACAAAAAAAAGTGGTCATAAAGTCTGAAGGGTTAATTATGTATAGTGTCTCACCAAAATGATTAGTCATAGTGTACTAAGATGTGTTTTCCAATTTTAGTTATTCCAAGCACAATACTTAAGCACCAACTAACCACCAAAATTCTAAAATGTCCCTTTGAATTCACTTTTTGCTATGAAATACCTCACTATCAAGCTAATTGGATCTTTAAAAAAATCATTAACCCAACCCAGTAGGCGTAAAGTTAATTCAAATAATTGACATATTGAATCAAAATGATTTTAACGAGGCCCATCAAGAATTTAAATATTTGAAAAGATGACTCAATATAATTAAATAAAATAGGCCCACATAAAATAGTGAAATATGCACGTGGGCCCTATTTTATTTAATATATATGTCTTATAATACTTGGTCCTAAATTAAGTAACTTATAACCCAATATAATTAAATAAAGTAGACCTAAATAATATAATTAAATATGCACGTAGGCTCTATTTTATCTAATGTCTATTTTTATGGGGTTTGATTTTTAATTAAATAATTTATAACCTAATATAAGTAAATAAAATGAGCCTAAATAATATAATTAAATATGCATATGGGCTCTATTTTATCTAATGTATATTTTTAATAATGCTTGGTCTTAAATTAAATAATTTATGATCCAATATAATTAAATAAAATAGGCCAAATAATATAATTAAATATGCATGTGGGCTTGATTTTATTAATGTATTTTTTTTAGGGCTTGGTCTTAAATTAAATAATTCATGACCTTACCTTAGCTAGAATGATGGGGATTGGACATGAACTTGTACAAATGACTTTGATAGTGCTTTAGATGATGGCTTTTGATGCCCTAAATATTGTTCTAGACAAAATAGGGTGTCTACAAATCCTTTCTAAACCACTTATCCACCTTCAGTATGCTTTATATCATACTTAAAACCACATTACCTTTGGTATCCATCAAAGTTGACCCATTCATGATGATCTTTAAGTATGATAATCGACATACAAGGTGACCTAATGTCGCAAGTCTAAGGATTAGCCACACTACTAGTGTCATAATGTGCTAAATGTGAACCTGACACACCATACTTGGATAAATCTTTTGCTTTTTTACATCAAGATAGGACTTAATTGTCGAAATGAATTGCATCCTAACTTAACACTAAACGACATTATGAAATGACCATTTAACCTAGAATCACTACCGATCTATTTTGGCTCAGTGAGATTGGTCACTGATAGGAATTCATCCTTTAAAGGTTATGAAACCGTCAAAAACAAACTTTAAAGTTGCTTGGAAACTAGAGATTCATATGAAAAAGGTTCGAGAGGTGATTATGCGTGAGGAGAGATGAACACTTCCATTATGCCCATAAATTTTTACCTTTTAATTATGTTTTATGTTAAATCCTAACTATAATTAATTTTTTTATTTTAAAGAATATCTAAAAATTAACATTTTTATTCCATTCCAAGTAAATCAGGCTTCAATTAATTTTGAAGATCAAAATATTTTTTGCACCCCTCCAAAAAACTTAAAGGAATATTAAAGTTTTATTTCTCTACGGAAACAAAAAATTCTAATTTACTTATTTAAAAAAGGTATCCCTTCATTTAAAATAATCGATGGGGCAACTTCGATATGTTGAAAGGTATTTATGGACTATTTTAACTAGGGGATATTGCCTCTAATTTTGATAAAACATATATTATAGTCAATAAAATACATACTTGATTTTTTAGCATAATATCATGAAATTGACTTTAAATGACATGTATCAACATTAAAATACCCACATGACCCTAGAGGTTGAGTTTAGGTTGATTTGAATAGAAAATATAAAACTAACCTTAAAGGACTCGATTCGGCCAACTTTGACGAAGAGTACAAAACTAACCTTAAAATACTTAATTTTCATTAATTTTGACAATACACACAAAATTAACCTAAAAGACTAGGTTTTGACAATACGTATAAAACTAACCTTAAAAGACTAAATTGTATGAAATTACTAAATAGTCCCTAGATTGAGAAAAGTAACCTAAAAAACCTAAAATGCATGGCAATAACATAATAGTCCCTACACTATGAAAAATAACCTAAATAACCCTCAAACACGTAACGTCCCTAGAATATGAAAAATTACCTAAATGACCTTAAAATGCTTGGAAATTGAAAAAAATGGTCTTTAGATTATAAAAAACAACTAAATGGCCCTAAAATGCACAAGAATTGCAAAATAAACTTTATATTATTGAAAATAACCTAAATGATCCTAAAATGCATGAAAATTGCAAAATGGTCCGTAGATTATGGAAAATAACCTAAATGATCCTACAATGCATGAAAATTGCAAAATAACCTGTATATTAAAGAAAATAACCTAAATGACCCTATAATGCATCAAAATTGCAAAATGGTCCCTAAAATTTTGGCTACACCTAAAATTCACCTAAAAATATCTTTTCCTTCCAACAAACATGTAATAGTGGCATCATGCATGGTTTTTATACATAAAAACATCTCATCAACATGAACATGCATGGATCTATTAACATTCATGGAGATATCATTATAATAATAATATTTTCATGGCAATGTCATAGACATGAAACACATGAACATAGGTACAAAATTGACATAAAATGCACGTAACATATATAATATAGAGTATAGATGACATGAAGAGACAAACTAATATGGAAACAAAGGAGATTATTTGATAAAAACCATAAGAAACTAAGCAAACTTAATTAAAAAAAAATTCAAAGCAAGTTTTCTTGATACAAAGTGAATTTTTTTGAAACTTTGAACATAAATCATCAAAGAAAACAAAAGCATAACTTTTGAAGGTGATAGCTTAAGATTTGGTTGTAAACTTGGTTATTACACTTTACCATAATCATCACTTAAGCATGGCTCAAGCTTTCCTCAATCTCACATCAAAAGGAAGAGAATATGCAAAATAAAAATATAAATCAAGGGAAAAATAATCTTTGTGTTGGTCTTGAAGAATTCACTCTTCTTTTTTTTTTCTTTTTTTTTTGCTTTTTCTTTATTTTTTCACTCTTTGTTTGTTTTTCTTTTTAGCTACTGCCAATGGCAATCTGAAAACCAACCTCCTTCTTTGTTATAAAACATCTAAGGGGATTTAAAACCTTTCTTGGCTGATCACTTTTCAATCCCATACACAACTATCACCTTCTTGACATTTCATGCAAACTTGTTTACAAGAAAACCATTTAAGCTCTTAAAGATTTTAATCAAATGGTTGAAACCTTCTAAATAGGGCATAAGGTTAGCTAGTTTTACTGGACAATCTCAGATGTCCCCAAAAAGGCCTACCCCCTCAAAGTAGCCATATCTTTAACCTATGCATAAAAGGGCTTTTAGCTACAACTTTAAATAGCATTCCATTATATTTCAACCAAACTAGACTTAAAATGGTTAGAAGATAAATGTATTACATTCCATTTGGTTCTCAAACATAATTAGAAAGTTAATTCAATCTATATTAAATCTATTTAAGTTGTAATGGCTTTAGTTAAATGAGTAGCTTATAAGCTCATATTTACTTCATTTTAGAGTAAAAATGCTAGTAAATCATCCTTTGCATGATTACAAAGTGGTCTTAGGTCATTCGGGGTGATTAAAAAGGTGAAATACCATCAAATTCAAGTTAAATAGCTTTTTCACACTTAGATTTTCATGCAGTATCGATATATTTCATGTGTACCGATACTATTGCCACATGCCCTGCCTTTAAAACTTTAGACAATTTAAAGGGCATATTGCGCTCAACTTAAAATAAATGATGGTTGGTTATGGTCAAGCCTTTTAGCTATCCCTTGATTGGGATTTGGATTAGGTGTGATAATCTAAAGGGGATAGGGATTGTCAGGCGAGTTGCTCATCCAACTGGTCTTGGATGTCCATCAAAAAGTGGCCATAAACTTAGAGTCGTCACTAATCATTTTAGTCAAAGCAAGATTGAACGCCTATTGGAAACAATATTATGAGTTACGAAACTCAAAACATTGATTTCAAGGTCTACAAAGTCCAAAGATTCGTTGGTAGGGTTTAGGAGTTGGTACGTATAGGGAGGAACTAGCATCCCCACAACACCCAAAATCGATACCTATTTAACTATGTCTCACTTTGGTCTTCGCTAAATCGATTCCATTTGGTCTTTATTTAGATATAATCCTCTTTAATGTATGAAGTTTTGGAAAATGGAAATCTAGATTTTTTTTAAAGAAAATTAGATCACCTATGCGCCTAGAAGATGTGAGGAACATAAGGATTGCTTGTGAAAATGACATTCGAATTAGGTTTTAAAAATTGGATGTTTCATATTAGGCATTAGAGAGATACCAACACGAAACATCACCTCATAAATTTTTTTAGAAAATGAATTTAAAATATGAATGCACAATAACACTACAAAAGGAAACAAATTAGTAAGGTAAAAAATAGAAATATAATAATATCATAAATAAGCAATCACAAACAAAAGAACATAAAAATGGATCGGCAATCAAAATGTATCTCATAATTGCCTTCAATTATTGAAGATAAC
This sequence comes from Adansonia gregorii, assembly GCA_038382025.1. NCBI lineage: Eukaryota > Viridiplantae > Streptophyta > Magnoliopsida > Malvales > Malvaceae > Adansonia > Adansonia gregorii. The sequence goes on along the minus strand of JBBYHO010091357.1, from coordinate 62,393 downwards.
CAAGATGACAATTTTAGAGACTGGTCTGGATTCAGTGGTAATTTGAAGAACAAAGACGATTTTTATTAAAACAGTTTAAGGCATCCGGAGGACAGAAAATTTTAAATTTTTAAGGTAAAAATGGGGTTGGAGTATCCCCTCAGTGAGGTGGGGCTGGAGTATCCCCTAAAATAGAGTTACGAAAATTGTTAAGATTAAAGTGAATTTGAATTTTTAATGAAAATAGGGGTTGGAGTATCCCCCTTGAGTAATGAGGTTGGAGTATCCCAAAGTTAGGAAAACATTTAGGAACGAAGAGAAAATTTAAATTTTTAATTAAAAATAGCGTTGGACTATCTCCAAAGTTAGGAAAACATTTAAGAATAAAGAGAAAATTTAAAAATGGGGTTAGTGTATCCCTTTTTAGTAATGAAATTAGAGTATCCTTACTAGTGAAAATTTTAATACGAAATCTTATTTTTTATATATTAATCCTGATTCGAGTTAAAAGGGGTTGATGTTGTCAGGGAGACTAAACGGGTGCATTTTGAGATATCCAAACATCTCGATAAAAGGAAATTCAAAAATTAGGTTGAAAATAGGGGATAGCATCTTGTCATCTCCATTTTTGATTTTGTTGAGTGCATCCAAAGATTTTAGAAGGTAAGTGGGGTATCGTTGGAAAGGTAGCTCGACAAGGTTTAATATAAAATATTCTAAAAATTCTAGAAAATCACTTTCTAGGCAAAATTAATTTTCAAAGTTAGCTTCATCTCAGCACTGGCTACATGTACAAATAAAAGGGCATGATGGATTTCAAAAAATCATTTTGAGCTTATCTGGGATTGTTAAATAGTAAATAATACCTTTCTGGAAAGGAAATTTTGTGAACTTTTTGGGAAAAATATTTGGAAATTTTGTAAAAATCATCTGGTGGGCTGTAATGGCCTAAACAAAATGTTACATGCAGGTTCTAGGGGTTTTAGATAGTAAAGGTTCAAAAAATCCTAACTCCCTCATCCGAAATGATCCGAGGGCAAATAAGGCACTGTCAGAAAGGTAACTTGATGCTCTTTAAAGAAAAAATATTGAAAAAATCAAATGAAATATTTTATGGTTCAAAAATGATTTTTCAAGTTCGGACTATAGTGTTACCAGAGCAAAAATAGGGCGATTATTCAATATTTTAGTTTTTCAAAGATAGACTCAAGCCTAGGATGTCTGAACATCTGCGACAGAAAGTAACACAAACTTCACAAGTTCATTACATAATCCCGAAGTAGTTTGGGATAATGGAACAACTTGTTGACCATATCACCAAAATGAGCATGAGATTCAAAATACCAAAAAGGGTTTCCTTTTTTTGAAAAATAAACATATTTCACCATGAAATCCAAAACTAAAATGTTGATTTACCCCAAAGATTAGGAGACCAATTTAATAAAAGCATTAAGTCCATGCTATTGTACATCTATTAGAAGTAGCATGAACTTAACTTGGGGATTTTACTAAAAATCAGTTTGTAAGAGACAAGCAAGCGTTTTAATGGAGATATCATGAACAAAATATAGCAAATACAAAGATAAACATGGATTAAACATGTAAACAAGAAAAGACAACATTTTGACATGAAAATGGGTGACATAGATGCAAGAATATGACAAATAGGGTGCATGGAGATGATATAGACATGTTTATACAAGTGAGTGGATGTTGGAATTGTCATGACAACATTTTTATTTCATGAGCCTCCCTAAAACATAAAAAAATATTTGAACATACTAAGACACATTAAGGTGACCAATTAATTATGAAATGGGTATGTGAATATGGAAGGAACATGGCAAAAAGTGCATGAAAAGAGGCTGTATGATGATGAAAATAAAGCATTATGCGTTTATATATCTAACAACATCAAGGTGTCAAGAGGGTTATCAAAATCCTAGGACTACACAACCAAGGCAACAAAGATGCATGGGAATATTATGAGGGTCATGGCAACATGAAGGGTTTACTAAATGAAATAATTGATCAAAACAGAAAAATTATATGGAACAATGTAAAAAATATACCAGCAAAGGCTTGAAGTTTCCTTATTTTTAAAGTAGTGATTTTAAGCTTAGTTCCTTCCTTCTTTTTGCTATTGTTTAGCAGGAAAAGTGTGAAACAAAAAAGCTTTATGGTAATATGGTTGCTGATAGGGTGTCTTGAGGATAAAAATGAGTGAAAGGTTTAGTTTTTGAAGGTGTTCTATCGGTGGTTTTGGAAAGCTACAAGAATAGATGTTGGTTGAAGGTGAAGAGCAATAAAATAATGTTTTTGGTGAACTTTTTAGACCTAGAGTTGCTGAAAGATTTATGGGAATGGATGAATAGTTTTGTAGGATTGTTGGAGAGCTTCTTTGATAGCTGAGAGTTGTTTTCTCTTTTGATGATGGCTGGCAGTGTTCGCTTTTTTTTAGTTTAGCCTTTCCTTTTAAAAGACAATGCAAAAGGCATTTTTGATTTTTTTCTTTTGCATTAGGGAACATCTCCAGCTGCCATGCTTAGTTGACTCTCTTCTTATTGGTTCTACCATACCAAGCAAGGAGGTAGAAAGGCTGTGAAAGCCTACAACTAGAGATACGCTTGCCACACCCTCTTACACACATATATTTTATGAAAGTGACCTTTGTCATTAATTGTTTGGACTTTAAAAATTTTTTTGAATCCGTTAATGAACTCATGGTTGAGGTTTGCAATATTTTATGATAGTTCCTTGATGCAAAAACATGTTTAAATCGGGTTATCAAAGGCTGAAATATGGCTCAAACTAGGCAAAAATACCTTAGTGTCAATACAAAACATGTTGTATCAATACACAATATACTTTTTACTTCTAAGTATCGATACAATAAGTTGTGTATCGATACTAAGAGCAAACAATATTTTAGTCTCAGGACTTCGAGGTCAATATCAATACTCTATGGATTTGTATCGATACTCATGCTTGTGTATCGATACATTTTACTAAAAATCACAACTTTAGCTATTGCCAAAGTCTGTATCGATACAAACATGCCAGGTATAGATACCACACCTTGGGTATCGATACCTAACCCTTTTGTATCGATCCTACATGTGAAAATTTAAGTTTTTTGCACCGTAAAAGCCTCGTATCAATACTTGCACCCTAATATAACTTGTATGTACCTGTGACTTCCTGATTTACCTCAACTTGGTCATAAACAATGGAAAATTGATTTTTATATTCATTTGAATAATCTTGGTCACACCATGAAAAGTGGCCTTTGATACCTCATTTTTAGATTTTTTTTTAATACGGTCCATGGGCATTTTAAACCTTCCTAAATTTTTTTTTGCTTGGTGTCATGTCCTCTAATAGTGCCCGATGACACAGCACTTGGCAGTCATCACCCAGCTTTTATTACTAAATTTTGATTTTATCATCTTTTACTTAACTCTGAGGATGCTAAAACTAGTCTGAACAAAATGAGATGTCTACAGCTACCTCTCTTTGGCCGCTGCTCAGTATTAGGAATAAGGCAAAGACAAATAAGACACTATTTTGTTGATAAGATGATGGATTTTTGTGCTTGCTGAAAAGTTAAGAGTTATTTAGTATCATGCCAAAATGGGTTAAACAACTTAGAGAAAAGAAGATTTTAATGAGTTTTGTAGGGTTTAACCTCCTTACCAGGTTGTTTTTTATTTTTTTCAAATAGGTGCCATCAACTTATGTGGGTTTTGAGATAGGTAAAGTAAAACGTCTAACTTTTCACGGATTAAAGTAAACAAGTGCCACTAGTTTGTGTGGGCTTTAAGGTAAGTGAAGAAAGATGTCCAGCTCTTTGTGAACTAAGATAAATAGGTGCCACCAACTTGTGTGGTCTTTAAGGTAAGAAAATGACCTATTTTTTGAGGACTAAAGTAGGTTATATGGTGCCACCAATTTGTGTGGGCTTTGATAAGCATCTTACTTTTTAAGGACTAAGATAGGTAGTTGCCACTAGCTTGGGTAGGCTTTGAGGCAGGGAAGCATCCTACTCTTTAAGGACTCAGGTAGGTAGTTGCCACCAGTTGGTGTGGGCTTTGAGGTAGGGAAGCACCCTGCTCTTTAAAGATTGAGGTAGATAGGTGCCACCAACTTATGTGGGCTTTTTAAACATCCTACTCTTTGAGGACTGAGGTTGGTAGTTGTCGCCAAATTGTGTGGGCTTTGGGGTAAGGAAGCATCCTACTCTTTGAGGACTAGAAAGGAATTAGTTTAGATACCTTTCTTAGGTGATTTTTGATGAGCATGTAAGGTCAAAGGTACTTACTTGAGGACTTTCAGGGTTTTTTTAAATCAAAAAATGGTATCTTAGGTTCCCTATAAATTTGACTCTATGTACGAGAGCTGAAACCTATAAGATGTTAAATGCTACACAATGCATGGAGATGCAAATGCTTGCCTAATTGATGCAAGGTTGACGACTTTAAAGCCCTAATCCAATGGTTGGTTTTGGGCTTTCTTCGGCTTTGGTGAGGTGGCATTTTACCCAGGGTTTGTCAATCTTGCTCTAGATTTTTAAAGGCTTTAAATGTTAAGGTTATCCCTTCTTTGGAGGTACAGAAGGTTCATGACCACTTACTAGGAAGAGGTTAAGATAAGGGTCCCAGAGCAAGACTAGTTATGGCCCCAAGAGTTCATTCTTAGTCTTTAAACATGAAACAAATTTCCTACAAAGTAATATTTTTCAAAGTAATGCTAGGAAATCCTATCATTAGTTTTATCCATTTATCAAGCATAATGAATTAAAGGATAAACATAAAGCAACATGGAATGCAGGGTTACAAAAAGGCTATGCAAGAAATCAAACATTTGTATTTTCATTCAAAGAAAGATGGTACAAGTTGTGACAAACTTATGAGATTATGAAAAACTTTGAAATATAAAAGAGATGAGAGGAGTCTTCTCTATCAATTGGCTTTAACGTTGATGACATGAATCATTCACTAACTGCCTTTGGTGATTTCTCTTGAGCAATTAATCCTTTTGGAGTTGGTCGACTCATAAAAAGATTCCTTTGATTGTTCTACAGTGGAATGGGCCTCGAAGTTAGGCGGTTCTCATTTTTCGGGTGCAAGTATGGATAAGGTTGGTGGCATTGATCAACATAGAAAAAATGGGTTAGGTTATGACTTGGTGTCTTAGTTAGAACTATAAATATGGGGAAGATTAGTTAGGGCTAACGATAGTTTGGGCTTAGCTTTGTTTGAATGAAGAGGTTTGATCACTTAAGCCACCCTATCAGGTTTTCAACTTAAGATAGTTTTCTTTTTTTCTTATTTTTTTATTTTTTTATTTTTTTGTTTTTTTTGGATTTTTTTGTGAGTGGTAGGTAGGGGACTAATATGATGCTTTTTCGAGTTTTCATCTTAAAGTCCTTTCAAGCATAGCACTTCTTAATAGAATCAAAATTCATGGGGTTAAGCAGGTCGCTGCCATTTATCTCGGTTAAGATTAGAGCTCTTTTAGAGAATGTGTGTTTCACCACGTATGGCCCTTCCCAATTTGGGGTCCATTTTTCATGAGCATCTTTATGGATCGGGAGAATTTGTTTGAGCACCAGCTTAACTTCTCGAAACTGACGAGGATAGATATTTTTGTCATAGGCTCTCATAATGCACTTTTAATACATCTGCGCATAATAGATGGCTTTGATTCTTTTTTCTTCTACAAGATTGAGCTGCTCATATTACTTTTTAACCCATTCAACGTCTTCAGGTTGTGATGCCATCAGGACTCTAAGTGAAAGGATTTCAACTTCAATTGGCAAGATAGCCTCTATGCCATAGACCAAAAAGAATGGGGTGGCACCCATGGAAGTTCATATTGTTGCGCGATAGGCGTGTAAAGCAAAAGGCAAATTCTCATACCAATATTTGTAAGTCTCAGCCATCTTTTCACCTATCTTTTTGATATTCTTGTTGGCTACTTCAATTGCTCTGTTCATCTTTGGATGGTATGGATGGAGTTTTGATGCTGAATCTTAAACTGAGAGCAGACTGTTTACATCATCTTGTTTTTCAGGTTGCATGCATTATTAGTATTAATTTGTTCGGGAAAACCATATTTGCAGATGATGTCTCTTTTCACAAATTTGCACACAACAGATCTGGTGACATTAGCATAAGAAGCTACCTCTACCTATTTGGTGAAATAATCAATTGCGACCAAAATGAAGCGATGCTTATTAAAAGCCTTAGGGGTAATCGGTCTAATCATGTCAATGCCTCACATAGAAAATGTAAACACCTTATTTTGTCCGGGCTAATTTTTTTTAGCAACCAAGCTAATTTTTCACGGTCCAAGCATTTTTGACTCATCCATCATTGATCAAAAAATCGATTTTAACTCATTTATTTGTAAACAAAAAAAGATCAAAACCCATGTCAAATTATGAATTTGGACTTTTGAATCAATCAAAATAGTTTTTTTTAAGTTTAAATTAGATAAAAAAAGGTCAATATCACATGATCACCCTACTCCCTAGCTTGTTAACCAATATCACCATCAGCCACACTATTTGCTGAAAATCATTTTAGCATTTAAACTAGCCACCCTATGCCCATCACATTGGTAGCAAGTTGCTCCTTATAGCCACCCTATAGCCACCATTCTGACACCCCCTTGAGAAATGGCCAAAAACACCTTAAATTTGGCTCCAAAATCCTAGTATAAAGGGACCACTTCTATCTTAGCTAAAAAAAGTTAGATTCCAACTCATTTTCAACTTACCAAACTATTCGTACACCAAGAAAACTATAATCCGATAGCCCTTCAACCACCACCCAAAACAGCCCTAAAACACTCATTCCCTAACCATTACACATTGTAAAAATCACCCTCATCCATACCAAAACCAAAACCTCATTATTTTTCTCTTTTTCTTGCTTATTAACAACAAGGAAACAAGGGAAATTCAAGCCATCTCTACTGCTCTAATTATTTGGCCAAGAAGTGAAGTTTTGTTGGTATAACTTCTCACTTTATCACTTTCATTTTTTATTTTTCAGCATCTTCATCATTTTAGTGAGCTTTCCATGTTTCCATCACCCTCTTAGGATCATCATTTTAGGATTTGGATGCCTTAATGCCCCTTTGATGTGCAAAATGCCTCATTTCATCATCATTATTTTGATAACTCTTTCTCATGCATTTTATGCCATATCCATGCATCTTGTTATCCTTAATCCCTGTACGAATCATTAGCCTGACATATTTCAAGCATATTTATACATTAGCTTGCATCTTGTCATGAATCATTGTCATTTTTAGCTTCCATAACATTTTTTGGTCAAAATGTATAATATTTCCTTTGTTTAGACCATTGGTAAAGTTAGTATCCCCATTCATGTTATGTGTAATCCCCTTGTATGTTTGTTGTCCTCCCTTTGTCAAAATGCATATTTGATGGTTGTCAAAAACTGATTTCAAAACCTCCCCAAGCCAAGCATGTTAACCTCAACCAATAAGGATTAGCATGGATTTAGCATTTTCCTTAAATTTAGCAAAATATCTTGGGGAAAATTAAGTTTTTAAAATTTGGCATCTTGGTTAAACAAACTCAAATCTTTTGATTTTGCAACGAATGACCTTACATTTGTTCTCGAAATGTTTATGCCTTGTTTTTGAGTGAATACCTTGAGTGGTATGATCAACAGGCTATTTCATCATCCCAAATTACTCTGGGGCTGTGCAAATAAGTTCATGATGCTCATGCCACTCTCTCCCTTCAGTCATAGATATTCGAATGTCGATGACTTATGTTTGGACCCATAAACATAAAAAAAAAAGAAATACCCCTTGCTTTACTTTGTCCCCTATTTTTGGTTATGGTCAAAATTAAGTTGTTTTCTGAAATTTTGCCTTGAGATATTTAAATGCCTCTGTATCACCCTGATCAAACTCGAGAACATGCTTTGACCTCCCATAGGCACGTATCAGGTCATAAACATATTTTACATCTTTACCATCCTTATTCATAATAAATTTTTTTGCCAAAAGTTATCAAAATGCTCACACATTTCATAAATCACAAAGTTTTGTCAACTTATGTTTTCTAACTTGACTTCTTAAAGAGTGTCAGATGTGTCACTTTTGGGGTACTCCAATCGCAACCTTCTGAAGGGACACTCTAACCCTGCTTTTCAAAATTATCAAGATTTAAAAATTTTTTTTGTCAAAATGATTTCTCATCCATGGGCATACTCCAATCCTGACCTTTTGAGGGGATACTCCAACCTCATTTCTTAAAATTGTCAAGATTTAAAAATCTTCATCTGTCAAAAATTATTTGCCATTCATGGGGATACTCCAACCTCATCTTTTTGAGGAGATATTCCAACCCTATCTTTCAACTATAATTAATCTTTTTTTCTTTTTTGGATTTCCATGAATACATTAAACAAACCTCGTTTAATCAAGAAACCCTGACGCATCTTGAAAATTATCAATTCGGTTACTCCCAAATAATCGATGCCAATTGCGAGATAAATTCCAATAGTCTATTCCTTTTCCTTATCATTGCATTGAATGATCCATGTTATGTTACTTCATTTATTATCTTACTAACATGATTTTTTTTGTGATGATTATGTGCATTCATGCTTTCAAAACATTTCAGATAAAATTAAAGGTAATATTCCGCCCTGGCATATCTCCAGTGCCCAAAGTGGAACATTCCATTTTCAAAGTAAAATCCTAAGGTTATTTTATTGAAAATCTCTATATTTCTTATTTCTCTAGGGCATATATGAGATTAAATCTTTTTTCATCAAAACCTAGATTTGCATTTCTATAAGATTCATGCATTAAAAAAGGGTTTATCAAAATAATGACAAGTTAAGATCAAAAGAATCGAAATCAAGATAAGACATAGCTAGTAAGGTACCAATTGCAGGCATCACGAAGAGGTTCATACCTCATCATGCGTAACCAACTCCTAAACCCAAACGATGAATCTTTGTATTACATAGACCATGGGATCGATGTTTTAAGTTTCGTAACTCAAAACATAGGTTTCAATAGGCATCTGATCATGCCTAACTCTAAATGATCGGTGGTGACTCCAAATGTTGGCCATTTCATGATGGTCATCTGAGACCTATAAGATGAGTGATTCGTCTTATGGCCCCTTTCACTATACCACAAGTCAAGAATCCGTACATTCTTGTTCTTATCACATCGTCAAAGAAAAGTCTTAGTCAAAAAGATACTTCTAAATGAGGAAAATATTTTAAGTCATATGCACCCATAGATCCAAGAGGTTCCACCCCAAGGTATGTTTCGATAACTTGGCGACTCCCTAGGGGATAATATAGAGAGTTAGGCCAATAACTAGCCGTGTCTTGCTAGGTTCTTGATTCTTTCAATCTTTGGTCATTATTTAACTATGACCCCTTTTTTTGTCAACTAATCTTTTGTTTGACACGATTGTCAGGATTACTTTATTTTTGAATCATCATTAGTTTAATAAAAATGGTAATATAGGAGTAAACGAAAATGTTTGATCATTTCCTCGTCACACACTGTGCACTTGCATGTGCATTAGTGTTTCGCCAAACTCCATGGTATGGTTACAACCAATTATTAGGAGCAAGTGAGCTATCCACCTTCGTGAATAACCCTCCGCATAGGCATGGCTACAACTTCCCAAATGTAAATTACCTATGTCTCTCGTGAGTAACCCTCCGTATTTGTATAGGGAAATACATCCAATGGATCAAACCTATTCTGCCAAACCCATGATGGGTCTAGGATCGGGGTCCCTTGACTGTCCTTATCGGATGGAAGAGCAATTCGGATACGTGTTTAGGCATCAACTTAAACCTCATATAGTGAGCCCTATGAGCTAAACCATGTCAAACCATACTGGAACGCTGCTAGAATACCTGGAGAATAGGGTCACTCGAGGAAACATTCCTAACCTTTACTCTTAATTACCATAATTATGTAGGTGACAATAAGTATACAATGGTCACCTACATCTGCATTTTTATCATTTATCAAGACATGATGTTATGCTTCTCGAATGACGGCTAACCTTTGTATAAATAAGTGATGGTGAAACAAAATCGTCGTTCATAAGGTCTTATACTATAAACCGTTATGCTATCCGAGTCATAGCTTAACGCTCATCCACACTAGTGGTGATGAATGAATATTGCTACTGGTCGTTTTTTTCAAAATAAAATATAGCATCACCTTATGAAGGGTAGATTGTATCTTGGCATGTTGAAATGCTGCCCGTCTCTCATCTCGACACCTTGGCTGAGATGTTTATTTTTTTCTATCTTCTAATGTTGTTAAATTTTTATTTCCTTACATTTGTCTCCTATATGTTTCACTAATTCATTTTCTCTTTGTTTGTATTTTGGTGCATGCATCATTTCATCATAACCATCATGACAATCATTATTTTGGGATAATTATTCTAGTTCGGTGTTCAGCAAAGGGCATTATTTATCGAGCAATAGCTTATTTCAGCTATTGAGTCTTTTGAAAACGTCAAAACGTGGTCAGAAGGTTGCCAACGTCAAGACAGGGACATCTTAAAGACTAACTACATCTCAAAAATGCATGAAGAGGTCAAGATTAGTTATCATCAGAATGATTATCAAGAACTGAAGCACATTTAGGACAATTAGGATGGGAACACGAAAGAAACCTTTACTAAAAAGTATAGGGATATAGCTCTCTTACTTCAAGTTCAGTTGGATAATGGCTTGTCGCAAGCAGCGGTACATTTTTAGAATCCAGCCTATCGATGCTTCACCTTTAACCAAAAAGATTTAGTCCCTACCATTGATGAGTACACAGCCCTGCTCAACATAGAAATGGCCAAGTCAGATCGAATTTAGTACAAGGCACTAACACCTCCTCCGTTCAAGAAGAGGTTGTGGTAAATTCTTGAAGGTTGCAGTAAATTCTTGGAGCCATAGAAACATGGGTTGACAGTCACATTAAAGTAAAAGGAAGTAGCAAATGCATCTCTTAGCCCAACTTGAAAGAGGCAATGGTAAATCTTTATGATCAAAAGAAAGCCCAAGATGTTTGTGCTCTGGCAATCTACGAGCTCATTATATTCCCAAAGACTTTGGTTTATGTAGAGGCGGTAGTCACAGATTTTTTTTCTCGCTTATGTTGCAACATCAACACTACTTTCGCCATTATTACCGAAACCATCCGCGCTCGCAGCTTTTGTAAAACAACGAGAAAAGGAAAGTTTATCGGGTGTGCCCCATTACTCCAAATAGGGCTCTTAGGTCATCTTTGTGTTAGAAAAGGGAGAGTCAGGCAAAATGTCTTCTTCAAGGTTAGTCCTCTTTCCATGACATTAGAAGAAGAATGCCATCAAGATAAGACAGAAAAGCATTAGGTCAAGGAATTATGAAATGTCAAGGAGGAAGAAATCATGTGGAGAGCCCCATGGGTGTTCCTTCAATCGATTGTGCATAGATGTGGAGACTATACTTGTGTGCCACTCTAAGGATTATAGGAAAATACCAGTTATGCTCCTCTTTTGGTGTTATGTTAGTTCCAGTGCTAGCAGTTCATCCTGTTCTTCAAAGACTTAGGATTTGAGATTTTGAATACGGAGAACCTAATTATAAAGCGAAAGTCCAATTAGCTTCCCAACCTTGGAAGAAGATCCATTGCATGGAAAGATATTAGAGAGGAAGCCCCACCACGTCTAGATACGAAGAATGAAGGCTCCACCTTATCAACAATCCATTGCCACCACCCAACTCTGGGATGCTGCAATCCCAATAGAGGAACCACCTTCTAAGATTAAGCTATTTAAAAAGGTGTTCGAGAGAGAAAAGGCATCCTTCGCTGTAGAAATCTCTCGAGTTAAGGAGGAAAAGGGCTAGCTAGAGATGGATATCTATCTTAGGAGTGGTGAAATGGATCGAGTCATCAAAGAAAGGGATCATTTCAAAGATGACCTTGAGAGCCTAACCAAGGATTATGTGACACTCAAAAAAGCTAACAAGTCCCAACATATTGGCAAAACATCAGTTGATTAGGAAGCAAAAGTCACCACTCTCAATCGTGAGCTAAATCAGCAAAAGAAGGAAATCAGAACCACCAAAAAAAACTTCACAAGGGCATGTGCTCTTGCTTCCACCTACCAATGAAGGAATCTAAGACTCGAAACCCAAATGTAAGATACGAGAGCCATCAGGGTTGAAAATGAAGCCCTTATTCACAGAATCTAGGAGTTAGAACAGTCTCTTCAGGATCATCAAGGTCATATCAATGAACTAACAAGGGCTTTCGAGCAACATGAACTAGATTGGCAAGGAACAATGGAGTAAGCATGTTTAAACTACCAAGAACAACATCAGCACCTCACTCAACAAGTTCACATGGCTTAATGAGAGGCAGATGACATGATTAAAGTAGCTTGATCCTTAAGGCGAGACATTGCACCTGTTGGAGATCATGAGCAATGACTTTTAGGTTTTCTTGATCATGTGATTACACAATGTAATCATGTTATATAAGAAAAACCCTTGTTGTGACTCTATGAATGATGTTATTGACGAAGTTATTCCAAGAATTAATTTTCTTCGATGCATATGAACATTTAATTTCATCATTTTTTTCATTACACTTGCATCAATCATTCATTATCTTAACTCATCATCGCATCATAAATGCTCATCAACAAATACATTTTTTCTTTAAAAATCTAATACAAGAATTGGGCCATAAAAGTGCAAGGGATTCCAAGGTCAATTAGGAACATAGAACCTTATGCCACGCACTGCTACAACACACGACACCGTAAGCAACTCATGGAGAGTGATCACGAAGCTCGTATTGAATGACTTGAGCTAATGGTTAAGGAATCACAAGACCAGATGCTTCATCAGCAATACAAAATGCAAAATTAAATTGCAAAACTTATGGAACTAATGACCACCTCTATGAAAGAAAAAGGGCAAGCCAACACTGCTGAAACAATGAATAATCCTCCTAATGTTGAAAGTCCCCTTGCCAATAATCTAGAACCTGCCCAAGGGGAAACTAGAAAAGAACAACAGCCTACTCTTACACCTGCCACTTAGGCTCTGCCAATCATCTACCTTAATCCCATTATGGTAGGTCAATTCATTCCCGATACTCAAAGGGTAAATGCAGAAGTCTCATCGGTAAATCTGATAACCCTTGACCATGAGAAACTAGAGAAAATAGAAGGTCAAAAGTCCACCGTGCTTGTGGAAGAAGTAAACAAATTTCAGCTACTAGAAAAATGCCTCCAAGCTATTGAAAGGAGTGACAAGTTTAGGGCTCTTGATGCACAATCGCTGTCTTTGGTGTCTAACCTTGTCATCACCCTAAAGTTTAAAATCCTAAATTTTGAAAAATTTAATGGAACCATCAACCCTTCTGTCCATGTTCGAATGTACCTACAAAAGATGATCGAGTACAAAAATGATGAAAAGCTCCTCATCCATTGCTTTTAGCACAGCCTCATTGGGGCAGCAGCTCAATGGTATATCGAGCTAGACAATGTGAAAATCCAATCATAGGTTGACTTGGCTAAGGCCTTTTTGAATCAATATCAGCACATGTTGGATTAGGCGCCGGATTGACTTTTCTTGATGAATTTTGAGAAGAAATCCACTGAAAGCTTCAGGCAATACACCCAAAGGTGGAGAGAGGAAGTAGCCCTAGCTCAGCCTCCCCTTATAGAAAAAGAAATAATAGTCATTTTCATCCACACCTTGCGTGCTCTTTATTACGGGAAGCTCATAGGAAATGCCACTAAAAATTCGTTGACCTAGTCCTCTCTTAAGAAATGATTGACGCAGCCATTAAGAGTGGTAGAATGTTGGCGAAGGAAACGTTTGGATAAAGTAAGAAGCTTGTTGCTAGTAAAAAAAAGGAAAGAGAAGCCAATGCCATAAGTTATGCTAGCTCATCTTAACCAAAACGACACCAAATACCTAACCCTCACTACCCAAGCACGCTATATTCTCGCCCTATCACCATACCCCCTCAGCCAATTAATGCCATAGCCTACAAACCATCATTTGCAATCCCATCCAACCTACCATAAAGCTTCCTTACACAAGGTCACCAAAGTACCAATTGAGCAATCAATAATGCACTTAGCAATCGAAGGGCAAATCAAAAAAGACAACATTTTGATCCTATCCCTATGACCTATAAAAAGCTCTACCAGACTTGGCTCTAAAATCATTTAGTGGCCCCAATCTATGTCCCAAAAAAGAAGCCACTATACTCGTAATGGGATAACCCTAATGCCCACTATGAATGCCATGATGGGGCAGTAGGGCATGATATTGAGAACTGCATATCTTTCAAATGAAATATACAAAATCTAATTAACTTAAAAGTCTTACAGTTTGGGATGAACCAAGGACCAAATGTTGTCACCAATCTTTTACCAAACCATACTGAGCCAGCTGTAAACTTGATCAATATTGAGAACAACCTTAAAGTAAGGGCAAGCATAAATGATGTAAGGATGCCAATGTTCTTGGTCTGGCAAGCATTGATTCAGGTTAGGTTGCTCAATATAATAGAAAAATTAGAAGATCATCCGATAACTTCTGTGACTTCGACACAATTGTAGGTCATACCCTACAAATATGCAGGGAGTTTAGGTCCATGGTTCAAAAAATGAAGGCCAGATAGAATTTTATCATGAGATCACACCTACTACTGAGTCTATCAACATGATAGGAGATAAAACCATGAAGCCACCTTATAGGAAAAATTGACCCCTTATTCTTTATAGCAAGCCAAGTTTTGAGGTTAGTTCTTCGATACCTACACCAAAATTAATGGTAAAAGTACCTAAACTATTTTCTTATAAGAGCAATAAAGCTATCCGATGGAAATACAAGAATCAGGTAGTGATGATCAGAGAACTAACTCCCTCAACTACTGTAATAGAACTATTAGGAGTTAGTCACCTAACCCATAGTGGTAGGTGTTATGCTCCTTTAACTCAAGAAAAACAAAAGGTTGATGTATCTCCAAGCACCAGTACCACTCAGGCCCAAGCAAAGAATTTTGAGCTCAAAAAAGTCAAGGAAGCAGTGAGTGAAAGAAAAGCCATAAAGTTTTCCAAGTTCATCAAGTACAGTGAATACTGCATTGTGGATCAATTAAGCAAATAACTTGCTAAGATTCTATGCTATCTCTGCTTCTTAATTCAGAGGTTCATCAAAATGCATTACTAAAGGTGCTAAATGAAAGATATACGCCCCCGGATATATCCATAAAAAAGTTGGATCGGCTAGTGAACAACATCATGGCTGATAATTATATCTTATTCACTAATGATGAGATCCCACCCGGAGGTAAGGGTAGTTACAAAGCTTTCCATATCACTACCCATTGTAAGGGACGCATTTTGCCTAAAGTACTTATAGACAATGGGTCAACCCTTAATATTATGCCTATGACTACATGAAGCAAACTCCTTCTCGATCAGTCTAACATCAAAAATAGCCACACCATAGTTCAAGCTTTTGATAAAACGTGCCATGGAGTAATTGGAAATATCACAATCTAGCTCCAGATAGGCCCATGTACATATGAAGTAGACTTTTAAGTTATACATATTAATCCTTCTTACAACTGCCTATTGGGAAGATCGTGGATACACTCTGCCAGAGCCATCCTATCTTCTCTTCATCAGAAGCTTAAATTTGTGATAAATGATAAAGTAGTCACCATCGGGGCTAAAGAAGAAATGAGCA